>CAUYON010183905.1:0-32735 GCA_963573935.1 Arctocebus calabarensis | reverse complement strand
CCAAATCCCAGTGTCTCCCCATCAAATGAGATGAGCCCCCAACTTCCTGTGTCTACCCATCAAAGGAGATGGGCCCCCAAATCCCAGTGTCTCCCAACAAATGAGATGGGCGCCCCCCGCGCAGTGTGTCCCCATCAGAGGGGAGGGGGCGACACCGGCATTTGGGGGGCCCACCTCCTGGGTTGGGGCGCCACTGGAAGTTGGGGGAACATCTCTTTTGATGGGGAGACACTGGGATTTGGGGGCTCATCTCCTTTGATGGGGAGACACTGGGATTTGGGGGGCCCATCTTATTTGATGGGGAGACACTGGGATTTGGGGGGCCCATCTCATTTGATGGGGAGACACTGGGATTTGGGGGCTCATCTCCTTTGATGGGGAGACACTGGGATTTGGGGGTCCATCTCATTTGATGGGGAGACACTGGGATTTGGGGGCTCATCTCCTTTGATGGGGAGACACTGGGATTGGGGGGCTCATCTCATTTGATGGGAGACACTGGGATTTGGGGGCCCATCTCCTTTGATGGGGAGACACAGGAAGTTGGGGGCTCATCTCATTTGATGGGGAGACACTGGGATTTGGGGGCTCATCTCCTTTGATGGGGAGACACTGGGATTTGGGGAGCTCATCTCATTTGATGAGGAAACAGAGATTTCAAGCAGCCTCAAGCCCACAGCGCACTAATGGCTTAGCTACAAACAGAAGTGGCGTTCTCCAACTCTGAATCTGTAGCCTGCCATGTTCCAAAAGTGAAAAGAATTTTCTTTACCAAATAGAAAAAAAACAAAATAGTTGGGTGAGGACAGCGGAGGGGAGAATCAAGGCGGTTTGTAAAAATGCACGTTGGTAGCGCCACTTGTCACGTGAAAGCGGATTGCAGACTAGCGATGCTCTGGTACAGAACGAAAGGGTGGTGTATTTCGGACACACGCAGCGAGACAGCAGCCAGGGCAGCGCTTTCCTCCGTGGACCAATCTCCAGTGTGTTTTCAAGGCACTTAGGCTTGGCTTCCAGCGTGCACCGTGTGGGCAGCGCACATCTAGAACTCAAAGTTAAAACAAAAATAACAACAACAACACAAACGCACGTGTGGGGACAAACTTCGTCTTTGTTGCACACAGGTTGTGGACAGGTCTGCGGGGGCGGCGACCTGTGAAAGCCGCCGTGGGCGTTAGAACCGCCTGGATAACAGGCGCCCCGGAGTAGGTGAGGCACCCAGCAAGCCACACGGGCCCCAGCTATTTATAGCTCCCGGTGGTGAAAAAGTAAAACCAAAGTGCAGCTTCTTCTACCTGCTGTTCCCAACTGAAGCTAACAAAAGAAAACAACGGATAAGACCTCCTTTGGGTCGCCTTTGTAGTTTCAACTGACACACATTCGAAAGTGATGACTTAGCGGCTCCCCCCTTCCGAGCCTTCCAGCGGGGGAGGAGGGCAGGCGCCCCCTTACCTAGAGGGGTCTCCTTCCCTTCCAGAAACGCCTGTCTCCCATCTCCCGAGTGAAACGCATTGGAATTTTTTTTTAAAAGAAAATCCATTTGACTCCCTTTCTCAGGAGAGTTTATGAGTTGCATTCAAGAGCTTTCTCTTTCAAATTCATCCCAATGTATACCAAAGAGCTGCGTAAAAGCATTTATCTTTCAGATCTTTTTCCATCCTCAGCTTGAGTGCAGGGCACGCACACACACAAAACTGCAAAAGCTGCACTGGAAAACCACGAACAAAACAAAACGTGGAGTATCAGGGCAGAACTATGTCTGTAAACAAGATCTGCCGGAGGAGGCCAGCCTCTCCCGGGCGCGGGCTCCCTAGCCGGCCATCCAGGTCAGCCGGGGTTAGGCGCCTTAGCAGCAAAGAACTCAGACCCCAAGGCTGCGTTTAAGGACGTTTGCAAAGACAGCTGATCGTGAACTGTTAGGAACTGTTGACAGGAGCTTCCGACGATATTTGTGAAAGGAAAATGTCTTGAGAGTCAGGAGCGGGGTGGCGGAGGCGGAGGGGTGCAGGGGGCGGTGGCTTCGTGCCCACACTGCGTGGTCCCCGCGGCGCGGCCCGGCCTGGCAGCGCCCCAAGGCAGCGCGCGGGTAAGCAGGAAGCTGCGGCCGAGCTGAGTCGCTCAAAAGCTACTGGAGCTAATAGGTTGTGGTCATGTCGCATCTCGGTAGTGATGGGAACACTCAAAAGCATCTTCAAAACACTTGCAGAAACATGCTGAGCTCTGCACTCCCGGCGAGCGCGCCTGCCGCAGCGGGCTTGGACTTTGCTGGAAGCCGATGCAACTCCGGGCTCCCTCCCGCCCCGCGTCCAGCCGGCCCAGCCCGGGTCCAGCCCCATGCAGCCTGGGGTGCGCGGAGAAAGCGAAGTGGGGTGCAAAGTGCTGCAGCCCCGGGGCTTCGGTTTTCTATGTCCGCTCGCCCATTCCGCGGCCGGGCCGTGTTTGAGTCCTGCCCCTACAACCACCCTCACCCCCCGACCATCAGAAATGTTCCTCCTGGCGCAAAGGCGTTGGGGTGTAACTCCAGCCTTTTGAAGGCGCCAGAGCAGGACATCTGGTAGGGACAAGACCTCACTCTCCCTGGAATGAGCATTTCTGATTTCTTGCTCCCGTTTTTGAACGGATAATTGTTATAATTACCTTCCCAGCTAAAGGGCACCAAGAAAGCAAGGGGCCAAGTAACTGAGGCGCTGCCCTGGGGGACAAGCTGGCCGAGCGGCCCCGGACCGGGCTGCCTCGTCCCTGACTGACAGCTGCCGGGCCCCCTTGCTTGCAGAGGTAAACCAGCCCAGAAGTAGGGCGACCAGCACCCCTTTACCCGCAGAGGGAAATCCAAGTACCAGGGTTGGTTAAGTTCTTCTCAATATCATACTGCTTTCCCTTTATTATTTATTTTATTAGTTGTTATTTTCTCTAATTGGCAAAATGCCACATTTTGCCATGTAACTCATTTTACAGGTGCAGGTCTGTGGCATTAAGTACATTCACGTTTGCAGCAGGGGGTCTCTTTTTAACTAACACTTTGCTAATAGGCGCTTTTTGGGGGGGGTGATACAGAGTCCCATTCTGTCACCCTCAGTAGAGCGCTGTGGTGTCACAGCTCACAGCAACCTCAAACTCTTGGGCTTAAGCAATTCTCTTGCCTCAGCACCCCAAGTAAGCCGGGACTACAGGCGCCCGCCACAATGCCCGGCTATTTTTTGTAGCCGTTGTCATCGTTGTTTAGCAGGCCCAGCAGGGTTTGAACCCACCAGCCTCTGTGAATGTGGCTACAGGCACCAAGCCGATAACAGGCATTTAGTTAGAAAAACAAAAACCAAACAACAGTACAATGCCACTAGAAAACAGCTATGGTGTAGAATATGCATTCTGGAGTCTATTCCTCCCAGCTTGGCGGTGCCTCTTCCTAACACTCCTTCCCCAAATTGGGATCACTTAATTTTGCAAACTGTTTCCCCCTCCTTCCCCTCCCTGGGCTCTGGGTGTGTTCCTTTTGAGGGTCTTAGGGTAGCCTGGCCCCCTGCCTGGTGAACAGGGTGGCCTGGAACACTCCTTCCTGTCAACATCTTGTACCCTTTCAAATTCAATTTGTTGAATTAATAACCCGAAGGTGCCTTATGTGCAAAAAAAAAAAGGAAGTTATATCCTGATCACCGTATAACGCAAATTAAGCTAATTAGAGCTTAGAAAAGCAGCAAAACTGCAAAACTCCCCTTCCCTGCCTGCTCTCTGGGGATCACAGCCCCAGCGGGCTCCTCCCCCACTTCTTGACACTTTCCCAGGGGAGGGAGGAATAGAGAGCAGGGTGAAGGGGGCGTTTCTAACCTCGCCTCTGAAAAGGGAAAGATGACGCTCAGGAAAGTTTGAATTTCAATTTTATATAAGAGACTGCTCCCAATAATTAAAATTACTTGAATCCTTTGAACTTGGGCGATCCTTAGAGACTCTCTAGATCCGTAGAGACTCTTTCAATCTCTGAAACATGCTCCAGGTAACACAAACACCTGTACTTAATATTTAATATCAACAATTAATATTTTTAAATTAAAAAAAAGAAAATAGGGTGGTGCCTGTAGCTCAAAGGAGTAGGGCACCAGCCCCATATGCCGGAGGTGGCGGGTTCAAACCCAGCCCCAGCCAAAAACTGCAAAAAAAAAAAGAAAAAGAAAAGAAAAGAAAGAAAAATGCTTGCTGAGGCCCAGAGAGTCCAGCCATACAAGCTCCAAAGACACAACTGAGCTCTCTACTACTATGGGGTGGGGAGTCTGCCTCCATGCTGTTCGTGGGTGTTTACTGGGGGTGGGGTCTGCCTCTATTCTATTCCTGGGTGTTTATTGGGGTGCGGCCTGCCTCCATTCTGTTAGTGGGTGTTTATTGAGCCCTTACTATGCGCCCGCCACTGTTCTGTGCCCTGTATCCTCATTGGTAGAAAACAAACAAAAATCCCTGCTCTCATTGACCTTATCACGCGCCAGACACTGTTCTGAACATGCTACGGGTGTTAACACGCTTCATCTCCCCACAGCCCCGAGGTGGGCGCTATCATTATCCACAGTTTACAAACGAAGCTGAGGCTCAGGAAGGCGGCAGCAAAGCGCGGAGTCACATCTGACAGCTGGACTCAGAACCTCACACTCTCCATGAGTGTTTCCACATGTGTGCCTGTAGTCACATCTTCACAAAACAGGTGCATTCCAGTGTCACTTGTCAGAGTTTTACCAAGCCCTTCCGTGTATTTTCCTCGAGCCTCAGCACATCCTTTGAAGCAGGTATCTTTACTTCTTCTAATGAGCACACGGAGGTTCAGAAATGTGAGGTGACTTCCCACTGTAGTCCAGCGGAGCCTGGACCCATGCCCAGGGCTTCTGCCAGCAAGGCTAGGGGCCATCTTCTACCGGTAACAGAAGAGAAATAAATTGGCCCTTCCTGATGAAGGCGGTGTGTTACTGCCCCAGATGGAGGCTGTCAGATGTTTAATAGGGCAAGGACAGCCTATTGCTACACCATATGCTACTTAGAATGCTCAGAGCTTTCTCTTACTCTTATTAAAATAAAAAAGAACAACAATATATCCAAAATGGAGAAATAGGGCTATTTCCAGACTTGCAATAGTAATCTGGCCTGCAAAACATGAACAAAATAAAGACTTCTTCCCAGGAAATGAATGATTCTACGACTTTTTCTTTGTTTCTACACAGAAGTAGCGTTTTAGAGAAAGAGCCAGTGTGCCTCTGATTATCCCCGTATCCATTAAGCAAATTTATAGGAAAAATGTGGTGGGAAGTGGTGGGATTTGGTCCTGTGTTAACACACTGGAATGCCGAGGTGTAGGGGCACAGCCATCCATGTCCTGGAGACGTATTTGCTGGCTTCGGGGCAGCCCGGTTGTGAAGAAACTTTCCCCTCTCTCTCCCGCTTTCTTCTTTCTTTCCTTCCAATTATTCCCCCGACCCAAGGGCCATTTCAGAAATAAATAAAAATGTTTGATCTTGTTTCCTTTTTTCCCCTCATTAAAAATAAAAATAGCTTTTGTAAGTCTCAGGGGGAAATATATATATTATTCTTATAACTATTTTATTGAGTAAGAAAACATGATGGAAAGATTTGAAAAGATTTTTGATCACCCAACTAATTGTATTTATTGCACTATGAAAAATGCCAAAATGGAGACACACAAATCTTTTAGCCTAAAAATAGATCATAGGCTGTTCAGGGAAAGTGGGAGGGCCTGGTTTTTCATCACAGGTGTCCATGTTCTGGACATAATGTACAACCTTCATAGACTCCATTCTGTCAATGTCAAGGAAAAGCTTGAGGGAGAAACAAGCCTCCTCTACAGGCTGAGGTGGTCCGCGTTCCCTCATTTCTGGGGGGTCCTTCCCAGCGCTGAATTTCAGTTGTAGTGCATGTGTGGAAATAGTTCCACCTGTGACCTCACCGCAGAAAAGCATACCTCTTTGAGAACCATCTAGAACACTTCAGAACAGTAAGAGTTATGACCTTTGACATTAAATAAACAGTAGCAGACAAAGAAACCTTTCCTTAAGTGGATATGACCTCAGCTTTTTTCCTGGATCCTTGAAACCGACCCACCCAAGCCAAGCCAACGTCTCAAAGCATGAATGCCCCATAGACATCTCTAAACGGGTTTTGTTTTTTTGTTTATTACAAACTTATCATTCCTTTCTTACTTTCTGAAAGCAACAGTGGGTGCAAAAAAACACATAACATGAGATCTACCCTGCTAATAAATTTTTAAACGTACTCTGTTCACTAAAGGTACAGAGTTGTAGGACAGATGTCTAGAACGTTTTCATCTTGCATAAGTGAAACTTTACACCCATTAAACAGCAGATCCCCTTCCTCCCTACTCCCGCCCCCAGCTCCTGGCAACCAGCATTCTTCTCTCTGATTCTGCGAGTCTGGCTGCCTTAGATTCCACACCGACAGCAATATGGGCGTTCTTCAAAAAATTAAAACCAGGACCCCATAGTGTCCAGCCATCCCAACTTCATGTGTTTATCCAGTACAAGGAATTTAACATCTGTGTTGTTAACAACCCTCTGAAGAAGTGTGCTCACGTTTGGGGGGTTTGGCAAGGCTGGTGGACCCATTTGCAGGGAGGCAAACAATTTCACAGCATGGACTCTAAGAAGTGAATCCCCCCCAATAAATGATTGTATGAGGCATCTCTCCTCATGGAACGGGAACGTCCTAGTTCAACATGAATATGATAAAAAGTGGGAAATTGTAAAATAATGATTGGGGTATGGTTCTCACTCAGGAAAAACTGAACTAGAAATCCCATTTTACAAATATATGATATTTTCAGTAGCACTCAACAATGATATCTACGGGCCCTCTGTGGGTTTGTAAGGAATACCAGCTGAGATAATATTGATATGTGAACAATTATTTTTAAAAAAGGTCTTTTAAAAACCTACCCCAGCTTTAAACATTTATCAAAAACCAGAAGCACTCGCTTCTCCTCTTCCTTTGAAAGGAAAAAGTATGAGCTCCATTTGCGAAAGTAGAAGAGAAACCCTTTCTGTTCTCCCTTCTCGGACCCTGTTCCACAGGGACACACGGTGTATGTGCCCAACCCGAGCGCCTCTGCGGCCACAACCGTGTTACATTCATCACTTTTACATCTCTGCCTCTTATGGCTGTCATGTCAGGAAGAGAGACTTGACTTTTACTGGTGCTTTCCATTTGTTAGTTTTCTCTTTAATTTCCTTAGAGTCATTTTCAAAGTCATGAATTAGTATTCAACCCTTTCATGTTCCTCTGCCACCTTCTGTTTAGAACATGAGTCTTCTCGGTGGCATGTAACGGTTTCTGGCCTGTGTTCTAATCCAGTTCTGCTGCTAACTAGCTGTGAGGCTTTGGACAAGCTACTTCATCTTCCTGGGCCTCTTTTTCTCCTCTCTGAACTATGGGTGTTAGGCTAGAAAGACTGTGTGAAAGTTCCTTAGAAGTCTAAAAATTGTTACGAGGTCGTAGGGCCAAGGCATTCATTAGAGCAGGTTGAGAATTGGCTCCCGGGACCAGGAACACAGGACGATGAGATTTTTATTTCAACAACTGGAACTCACAGGTAAGTTTGCTAGAGAAAAGCTTAGGGAGAGGGTGAGATGTATAGATTTCTTGAGAGAGATTTCACTCTTAACTCATAATGTTTTAGACAGCATTTTAGGACTGTATTTAAAGCAAGTATTCTCCATTTTGTTTTTTATAATTTTATAAAGGTAGTTATCAATCATGTTTAACTTTATTTTTAAATTTTTTTTGTTAAATATTAGTTTTGTACATTAGTGCAATCATGGGGTACAATGTGCTGGCTTCATATACAATCTGAAATATTTTTATCAAACTGTTCAACATAACCTCCATGGCATTTTCTCAGTCATTGTATGAAAACATTTGTGTTCTGCATTTAGTAAGTTTCACCTGTACCCTTCTAAGATGCACCGTAAGTTTGATCCCACCAATTACCCTCTCTCCACCCATTCTCCCCCTCCCCCAATCATGTTTAACTTTAAATGTGTCTATACCAAAACACGTTGAAGAGGGAATTCCTCAGTGTTAGACAGCATTTGAAATTCCTTTCCTTAATTAAGAAGGTATTCACAACAGGCCATGCATGGTGGCTCCTGCCTATAATCCTACCATTTTGGAAGGCCAAGGTGGGTGGATCACTTGACGTTGGGAGCTCAGAACCAGCCTGGGCAACATAGCAAGACCTCATCTCTACAAAAAAACAAGACAAAAGGAAACAAATTTTAAAAAAAAGTAGCCTGGCATGGTGACATGTGCCTCTAGTGCTAGCTACGTGAAGCTGGGATAGGAGGATTGGTTGGTCCCAGGGTTTGGAGATTCTGGGGCCACTCCAGCCTGGATAGCAAAGTGAGACCCAGGTACTCCAGCCTAGATAGCAAAGTGAGACCCAGTCTCATAATAAAAAAAAAAAAAGGAAGAAAAAGCTGTATTCATAAATATGATGTATTATAAATATCCATCTGAAGATGTTTCTCTGTTGTTTCTGAGCCCCGTGGTGCCCTTTGGGGCTCTTCAATAGTAATAATGAGTTCAATGGTTGTCAGTGATTTTTGCCTTACATCAATATAGTCTCAACTATTTTCCTTAAACATTCATAGAAGGCCGTACAGCTCACCTTTATTTGGAGTGGCCAGAGAGAGGGGAGAGGTAGTAATGGGAGGAAGATGACAATTTATTTTCATTCTTAAGTTCATGAAAATATACCCCTTGTGTATTACCCTGGGAGAGTCAGGTTAAGGTTTGGAACATAACTGTACAGAATGCAGTTCACAGACACTTCTGCTTACAACAAGGTAAATCAAGGGGCAGAATGAGATTTCATTAATTCCTTAGTCTTAAATAGAACATGATTGTGAACACAGTGAAAGTTTAGATGACTCCTGGGTGTAGCTAGTTTGATGTTTCTTTGAGATTAGCAGATGAAATTAGACTCACACACAGTATGACTGTTTTTAAAGGAGCAGCAATGTGGAACTAGTGTGGGCTCTGGGTCTAATTTTAGGCAACAATTCATAAATTTCATCTTCCGTTTTCTTTTTGGAAAAAGGATATCATATTTACCATGCAAGAGAATTAAAGTATTATGAGAATTAAAGTATTGATATATGTAATTGCTCAAAATATGTTACACCTGCTCATTCTTCTAATAGGGAAAGTGGATTGAGTAAACATCTATGGATTAGAAATCTAATTGGATTGTTTGATTTTGACATTTTTGCTAGTAGATGAATTTAAGACCTTGTTGTCCAGTGTTGCAGTAAAGAGTCAAGCAATGGGGCAGACTGGTGCCACAACAGTATAGTGTTCATTTGTGAATAAATCACATGGGCCTTGAAGGGGCTTCTAAAGCTCTGCCTCCTATCACATTTCCCAGGTCAGCTAGTTCTCCCACTTTCCACAAGACTATTTCAAATGTTCTCCACCCTTAAACTTCTGACCATTTTTCCTCTCCCTGCCCTATTCTATCTTGGTCCGTCTCTCTAATGACCTTGACTCCTACATCATAAATGTGATAAAAACTATCAGCTGGGGTCTTATTCAACTTCCTGGAATCCAAACATGAAACTTTTATCTATACCTGTTACTTCTGCATTCTGGAACAATAGAGGGGGCATCCCTTCTCCCAGCTAAAACCAATCTCATCATCTTTTTTTTTGTAGAGACAGAGTCTCACTTTATCGCCCTTGGTAGAGTGCCGTGGCATCACAGAGCTCACAGTAATCTCCAACTCCTGGGCTTAGGTGATTCTCCTGCCTCAGCCTCCCGAGTAGCTGGGACTACAGGTGCCCGCCACAACGCCCGACTATTTTTCTGTTTTGCAGTTTAGCCGAGGCTGGGTTTGAAGCTGCCACCTTCGGCATATGGGGCCGGCGTCCTACTCGCTGAGCCACAGGTGCCACCCCAATCTCATCATCTTTTTGTGGCCCCTCTTTCCCTCCCATCTTCTTTGGAAGCTTCTATCTTGAGGATCCCCTCTGTTTTCCCTTTATATTCAACATTTTCCTCTCTAGCAAGATCTTCTTGTTGGTATTGAATTATACTCACTTCCCCCAAGGGTTCAAGATCTTTCCCCTGAATCCCCCCTCCCTCGTCTTTCCTTCTAGTTATTTTCTTTAACTCACTGTCCACATCTCCCCGCCTCCCACTCAACCCAGTTCCATGGTTCACTGAGTCAGCTTTCCTTAAAATTACTAGAGATCTCCATGTTGACAAGGCCAATAGTCATTTTCCTGTCATCTCTACCTGAATATCTCAGAGACACTTCTAACTCAACATGTCAGAAACTGAACCCAGGGTCGTCTCCCCCAAGACAGACTCCCTTTTGCCCGACTTGACACTGACCTGTGCTTTTTGATTGCAGAGGGTGGCACAGTTGCCCATTATCCCTTTCTTTCTTCTCCTGACCCTTTCACATGCCCTCCATCATCCTGTCCTTTTGATTTCACTTTACACTTATCTCTTGGATCCTTCCATTTCTCCCCACATGTACGGCCTTCTTCTCAGCCCATCATCTCTATCATGAACTCATGCAGTGTCCTCCTGCCTCATCCCCAAGCTATTCTCAGCAGTGGAACTGAAGAGATCTCTCCGAGATAGAAATTTCATTGTGACACCCTCTTGCTTAAAACTCAATAGCTTTTCCTTGCTCCCAGGGTGCAGGAGCCCACTGCTACCTCTGCCCGAGACTCTTTGCCTTTTATCTGTCTTTACATTGATTCTTTTCACATATCATTTCACATATGACTTTGCTGAGCCTTTCTGGACTCCCCAAACCCAAGGTAGTAATAATTGTTCTTATCACCGTTTGCGTGATTATCAGATTATTTAGACAGTCATCATTTGTTGATCACACGGTTCAAGTGTCTTTGACTCATTACTGAATTCCCTGTGAAAGGAGAATAAATGAATGGCTATCTATTTCATGAAAATTTCACATATTCTCAGGAAAAAGACAAAGAAAAAGAGAATAGACACATCTGCTTAGGACTGTTCTATCAAAATAGAGAAATTCCCCGCCTGTAGTAGAGATATCTGGCTTTCCACTACAGACTCGTGATTCTCTTTGATGATTTGGAGTGATTACAGAGAGACACAGAGACCACTTCTCCCAAGTTTTTGCTTTCAAATGTGGCCACATGACTAATTGTCACTAATGATATGTGAGTGAAAGTTATATATACACAAATATATATATAAAACATGTATTATATATATATATATATGTAATGTTTTTGAGACAGGGTCTCACTCTGTTGGCCTGGGTAGAGTGTCGTGGCATCATAGCTCACAGCTACCTCAAATTCCTGGACTCAATAGACCCTCTTTCCTTAGCTTCCCAGTAGCTGGGACTACAGGTGTGTACCACAATACCCAGCAAAATTTTCTTTCTTTCTTTCTTTTCTTTTTTTTTAGTAGAGACGGGGGTCTCGCTCTTGCTCAAGCTGGTCTTGAACTCCTAACCTCAAGTAATCCTGCTATGGCCTCCCAGAATGCTAGGATCACAGGTGTGAGCCACCATGCCTGGCCAGAAGTTATATATTTAATTTCTAGTCGTAGATTTTAGGAAGCAGCTGTGTCTTTCCCCCTGCTGCCAGCTAGAAATAGAGGACTCCGAGATCCTAAGGGATGGTGGAGGTATGAAAAAGAAGCAATGTGAACATCCAAATTACCACAAGAAATAAAGAGGGCCACTAAGCAGTAACACCCACACTGACCGTTACATGAACAAGACAGTGGATCAACAATTGTAGTAGTGGGATGGAACATCTGACCCTCCACCTAATTTTGCAAATAAAGTTTTATTGGGACATAGCAATGCCCACAGCTTGTTTGCATATGGCTGGTTTTGCACTAGACAGCAGAGGTGAATAGAGACTGCATGACCCCCAAGGACTCAAATATTTACCATCTTTTCCTTCACCAAAAAGGTTACTGATACCTCATCTAGTATCTTAAGCAACCACAATTTTGTAGTTTAATTGTTACAGTAATGAGCATTCCTAGCATACGTCCCTGACCATAAGTATTATACTGCTCTGTATCCTTTTACTAGAGATCCAATGTGCCATCCATGTGCCACAGAGCCCAGCTGTTCTACCCCCTTTCATTTATGGATGCATTCTTTTTGTTTGTTTGTTTGTTTTGACGCATTCTCTCAGCAGGTATTTATCGAGCACCCAATATGTTCTTGGTTTTAGGAATACAAAGGTGAACAACACATGGGTCCTACTTTTAAGAAGCTTTTGGGATTTAATAAAGATGTAGATATATCAATTGGCAATTAAAATATTGACACCACGGTGGTAAATATTGGGTGCTAATGCTCAAGACATACTTTTATACCAGAGAAAGGTTCAGGCTGCAAGTCAAGTGTCCGTGCAAGTGGTTGATGGTGAGGACCCCTGGGGACTCTGGGAACCTGATCTACAGGTGAAGAGAAGGAGGCAGGGTTAGGCAGGAGGCAAAGTAGGCTAGCAGTGTCTCCACAATAAAAGTCTCAGTCACACCCAGGGAGCTGTGAGCCTGAGATGGCCCTTCAGAGTGGGAGCAAGAGACTGGGACCTTTCTGCACCAGCTGGTCATTGGCTGCAGGCTGCCCCTGGGGGAGAAGGGGTGAGGCCGAGTGCTCTACTTGGGGAGGAGTTTGACAGTGGCACTTTCACCAGCTGGGAAATAAATTCTTCCATCCTGAAGGGGCCATGTGCATGGCATACAGCAAGAACACCATAAGGGGGCCTGTGACAAATACTTGGGGAACATTACATTAAATCTGGGATTTTTACCTTAAACAAGGAGGGAGGAGGAGTCTGTGATGGTGCGGGTCCCAGGCAGAGGGAAAAAGATATTCAAATCACTTAAAATGAAACGAGAAAGTTAGAAACAGAAATTCCACCCAGACGGATTGGGCTGCTGTTCACACGCCACTTACCCCTCTCAGTCAGGTGGAGGGAGACAGGGATGCTTTTCAATGGGCCCGACTCTGGCTGATCTGTAGTTGAGGAATGCCTACATTCCAAGACACTCCAGGTCATAATTAAAATTATCTTACTTTTTTTAAACGAGGTGTCTTCTACATAGGTACAATTTAACTAAGCCCGCAGTCTGGGAGCAACTTTACGAGATCTGTATTAGAAATGTGATATCTCATTCTTGTGTAGTTTGAGTTAATTATCTCGAGTCAACAGTTCCTCATGCAAATCGCCATTTCTCTCTTCCCTGGAATTCACCGTTCTGTGTAGAAACCTGTCTACTCCCTACCAGGCAGCCTTGATTGACTGGTACGGATGTGAGTAGACTAGTCAAATCCTCCGCCCCTTGGGAAACAGCCATTATGTGGTTTATAAACACAAACATAGGATGTACTTGAATAAATAGGTAGGGTAAATGGTAAAGTGATTGGACTTAGAGTTCAAAACAACTAGATGTTGTTCAATAATGGTGTGAATAGCCTCTCTGGTGGAAGAAATTTGCAAAATATGTTTGTTGTAAATTTCCAGGAAGGATCTTGGTATTCTGTGTATTGTGTATCCTTGAGCTGATAAACTGTGAATCTATGTCTCAACTTCTGGCTGTCATCATCTTTTTATTTAGTTACTGTATTGATTCTATTGTATTGTACTGTATTATAACTCAGGATATGCAATTTGCATCAAGACTGAAATTTAAAAGTCTTGTACACGTGAGTGTGTTACAAAATATTTAATACTGTGCACATGTTATAAACATATGAGCAGCTAAAGTTTTTAAAGTGGTGAGTATGTGCTATTTGTAAATACAGTGACTTATATTTACATAGGAGGCACAAAAATAAAGCAAATGTACTCTGACCATTCACTCACCTCACAACTAGGATATTAGAAATTCAAGTCTTCCTGGATACCTCCACCTGTTCTAATTGTTTGTTTACTAACAGTAACAATAGCTGTCTTGTACTATTTGTATGGTGCTAGTAGGTTCCACAATATCTCTTTTAAAGATACAGTTTAAAGATGCAAACAATTTGTAGATAAGGACATAATACTCAAGATATTAAGGGTCTTTCTAAATTTAAATAGAAAGAATAGAATTTATTCTGTCGGAGCAGAATAAATTCAGGTAGGTGATTAGGACCAGATGTCTGACTCGTGAAACAGGACTTTGGGGCTGAAGGACAAGAGCCCATCTGGCCTCTTGAGCTGGGAAACACGGTCTCATCAGACTCCCAGAGAAGAATCTTTCTCTTCGGGAAGCTATTTTAGGACCTAATAATTCTCCATCAGTACTCCCATCACCTCATGTCATTTCTTCCTGCTGAAGTTCACACCCGGTTCCTCTTATTTCCTTCTCTCCAAATAAGGCATGTTCACCATCCTCTATCGGACGTTTCCTTCTTTGCATGATAAGCTCTCTGAGCTCATTCCATGCTGCTCTGTATACACTGATTCCACGAAAACTCTTAGGGTTCCACTGTCTGCCTTACGTGGCCTTTCCTTCAGACTAAAGATAGCGTGAGAGCATCACAAGAGGCCTCTACCCTACAGCATCAGATCTTCTGATCTGGTTATTCCTAGCCTCACATTGACCTGAAATGAATTTACTTTAAAATAAATAAATAAATATAAAAAATGAAAGTCCCTGTTATCGAAGGTGTCACTTTTGAACGTTCTGAGAGATTTCTGTTATTTTTATTTCTGAATGTTCTCTAGTATAGCGGTTCGCTACCTGTGGGTTGCGACCCCTTTGGAGGTCTCCTGCGTTTCAGATATTTACATTATGATTCATAACAGAAGCCAAATTACACTTATGAAGTAGCAACAAAAATAATTTTATGGTTGGGGGTTGCCACAACATGAGTAAAGGGTTGCGGCATTAGGAAGGTTGAGAACCACTGGTTTAGTACTTTTACATTCCTGAAATGTTAAGAAAAAGAAATCCTTTAGTGTTCCTAAGAAATCAAATCTTCCTTGGTTGTAGATTTTCTTATTCCAAGCCTAGAAAGGACCCAGTAGCCACCACCACGCCCCCACCCCCCTGCCCTGCCTGGCCGGCCATTCTTTTTGTGCTAAGTGTCTCATTGACTAGGCCAATAGTTCGTGGGACTTTTCTGATCTATGCTTTGGAGTTATACTCCTGAACAACTTCCCCACTTCTCTTTTTTTAAAAATAGAATAGACACTTAATTTAATCTGATAGAGCCAATCTAAGAAGTGCAATAATTTCAATATTTACAAATATGTATATTTACTAAATTCTGGCTTATATGTTAACAACTCATAAATACGATATTATGTTGGAAAGCTATGACCACCGAAACAGTAACAACCACCAAAAACTCCACTCAAACTGGTAAAGTGAGTAACTTGTCAAATACTCTTAGATTTAGCAAAAAAATTGTGAAGAAATTTGCCCATCTGCTATTCTATGCCCTTCTCCCAGTAATGTCTGATTTTGGTGCACTTGTTAAATTCAGCTGTAAAGTGAGTTTTTCTTGCTAGATACACAAGGCGATAAGCCCAAACTGGATTGAATCTTGTTTTCTACCTTAAAATCCGTTTTATATAATATTACTGGAATCAAATGTACTATTCCTATTTTTTTCTTTTCTTTTCTTCTTTTTTTTTTTTTAAATACTCTTTGCAGCATTCTGAGCTTTGGTTACATTGCTTACTGCTTCCTGCATTTCTAGACAGATTTTCAAATTTCCCCCACCCCCTGCTGACTAGTATCACAATGGGTTTTATTGTTAAAGGTGCTGGGGTGTCAGGCTACTAAAGCCAGGACGGGCCTCTGGGGATGTGTCTGAAGACCTGGGTGTTCTCCTTGAATCTCGTCTGCCTCCGTCCTGCCCGCCTCCAGACTTGTGGTGTCTGCAAAGCCAGCCCTGTGCTAACGTAACCAAGCAGATCATACGTCAAGCACCACTCGGTGCAAACCAGCTGAAGGTCATCGCATGCAGCTACGTGGAGCCCCTCCTTTTAGTACTTTTTGCACCCTTCAGTAATCTCATAATAATAAATTGGCACTCAAGTTCAGCCGCTGTGCAGTGGCAGCCACTTAGTTGCTAATAACACAGAGAAGGGTCTAAAAATGAAATAGAAATGGACATGTGCAAAAGGAGTTTGCTCTAATTGGAGGAGACTGGTTGGGGGAACAACGGAAGATGACTCAGATTTGTCTCATCTGAAGCCCTCTTAGATTCAACATGAATGTCTAGCCGGATGCTGGGGCCAACCCGCAGACTGTGCCCTTAAGAAAATATGGCCTATGGGATGGAATGCCGATGGAGACAGGGAATCTGGGAAGGATTGATGTAAGAGCTGGTGTCCGAGCAAGCCTTGGAGAGCAGGTGGATTTGGAATTCATAGGGCCAGGAAGAGAGGTGGCGAGGACATTCCCAGTAGAGTGACCAGCAGGACGCCGGGGAGCACATGTGGGGGCACAGAACAGCGATTAGGTTTGATTAGAGAGTCGGATGTGTACCTGGATGTGTTCAGAGGCTGAAGCGGGTTAAAGGGTGACCTGCACTTGATTTGGGAGGTGGTATAGACACTGAGGGATTTTGGAAAGAAGTGTTATGACCAGCACTTAGCTTTGGGAAGGTCAGGCTTGCAGAAGTCTCTGCACACAGACTCACTACATTCCTCAAAGACAAACAAAACTTTCCAAGGTCTTGTACCCAAATGTCAGGGCTGGGCCGGGCTGATGAGACCTGGATGTGCAAGGAGGACGTGTGACTGACCAGGTAAGAGTGACCTCCTGTCCTGCCTGAGGACGCCCGGTCTCCACCAGTCCTTCCCCCTGAAGCAGATCGGTGCTGAGGCTGACAGTAACTCTTCATACAAAGATCAGAGAACTCGACAGCCCTGTTCTTCTGACTTCTGTCTGACTTAGTGTGGCCTGTTAAAAATTTTTAACTTTGATTTTGAATTCGGGCCCCAGTTTGGCTATTTATTGTTGTTGATTATTATTATTCTGGATCAGACTCCACTACCGTGGATCCTGAGGGTCACTGCTCACTTTAGGATTAAGGGTCTTTGTCCCAAGTTCCGTTTTATACATTTATTATTATTGTTTTTCCTTTTTGGTACAAAACTCTGATCCCTCCTAAGGGGCCCTCCACTGTTTATGGTGTATATCTCTTTAAAAAAGACTTGGAAATGTTCTCACACGACTTTTCTACTAATGCATTATTTATGTTAACTTTGAATTTATTCTACATCCATTAAAAATGCTTACTTTGACTTTCAGCAGATAGCCAACTGGCATCCTGTAATCCTGGGGGAAAATAATCATATTACGTACGAGAAATTTAAAAAGACCTTCTGTATGAAGCTGTGAAGCAGGTGAAGGTTTTGTGTTCATTCCCTGAGTCTGAGAACACTGGCAAGGGAATTTCTAACCCCGCTTATGCTTTAGTCAAAATGAAAAGCACTTCGAAGAAAGGGTTATAGATTCCAGAAATGAATCCCCTCTCCTCTGGTGGTCTCCTCTGGACACCCAAGAATGTGGCATTTACCTTAGATACGGGTGATTAAAATCCTAACTTGATATAATCGCCTTATTCAAGATTTGTACTCTGACTTATCCTCTGGGGGTTTTCCTCTGCGTTTCCGTGTAAGTTACACATCTGTACCCCCTCCTTTGCCCTCTGTACACTGAAAACAAGTAAAACATCTTGCATTAGCGTAACTTCCAACCTTGACAGGTAGCAGTTAGCCATCGATTGATGGTCTCTACCCGGCATTCGCCTCCATCCTTCCCTCTCTGCACAGCGCGGAGACCATGTGGGGCTCCGTAGATATGCGATGTTTTTAATGGATGTGAACTTAACCATTAGTGTAACATCTCTGGTTTAACGTAGATACTTTTGTTAAACGACAATATAATTACTAGTCATCGGCAAACCTCAAAAAGGTTGGGAGGTTCGGTTCAGTTAAACACCCGAGAGCTCAGATCCTTATCTGAAGTTTACCTCTTGTGTTTAACAAGTCCAGGCTAGAAAACTCTGGAGTTCCTCCTAACACATGAGACTTCAGTCAGCAATTCTGTTCTGTTTTTCAATATCAGCACTACTACTTTTCATTCTTGGCCTACTGAGTCGGGTAAAATGCCGCAACATGAAACGATAAAGAAAAAGTGATCCCGATCAAATTGAGCTAAATACAGTTTCCACAAGATAGGGAAAGCGATTGGATAAAAATAAATGTACGTTGGAGGAGAAATGCTAGCTTCTTCTAGTGTTAGGAACCATTTTGCCTATCTTCCTCTCCTGAACGCTTGTTTTAAGATGTTTACTGCTATAGAATTTTGTAACAGTTTCCCCCTGACATCAGATTGGAGGTGGGGGGGATTGCTGAAGATGACTCAGATGAATCCTACTTGAAAACAAGTTGTTTCGTTTTTTTCCCTAGAAAAGGCATTAATGTTTAAACTCCTTTCAGTGTGCTTGGGCAAGCCAGCAGGCTGTGTCCGTAAAAAAATATGGACGCCGTGCGTTTTATGTTTAGTTTAAGAGATACATCGCATTTGTGGTGGTTTTTCCAGTTTTTTACATTTCTATAAGTGCTGTTTTTGCCCTTGTCTTTTGTTTCCTCAGAAGGTTTTGAAATGAGAAAGAACTGTAATTACACAGAGTCACCTCGCATTGACTTAGAGAAGTGAGTACTGTCAGTTGACACAATTTAGAGACTTTTAGTTCCACGAAGGAGAATTTTGGTGTCAATGTTGGCAGAGAGAGGGTAGGATCCATGTACCGTTTCATCCTCTATAGGAAATCAAAGCTTTGTAATGAAAACATTGCATTTGGAAATGACAGTATGATGCTTATAATGGGTTGTTTTTCCTTTTATTAAGTTAGGAATGCTGCCATCACCTCAGTAAAGTCTTAGCCTATATTGAATTCTAGTGTTGGCAAGGCTGGGAGGTCTGCCTAGTAATATCTTAGGGACAATTTACACTGTTTTTATTTGTTTGTTTGTTTTTTTAATTTTATTTGTTTTTTTAGAAACAGAGCCTTAGTCCGTCACCCTGGGTTGAGTGCCATGACATCATAACTCACAACAACCTCGAACTCTTGGGCTTTAGCAATCCTCTTGTCTCAGCCTCCCTGTCACAACACCCAGCTAGTTTTTCTATTTTTAGTAGAGATGGGGGTCTTGCTCTTGCTCAGGCTGGTCTCGAACTCCTGAACTCAAGCAATCCACTGGATTTGGCCTCCCAGAGTGCTAGGATTACAGGTGAGTGCTAGGATTACGCACCTGGCCTGCTTTTATTTTCGAGCAAGATTTTGGAGGTGTTTTTTTGAAAACCTTACAGATAAAATAACTTTTAAAAGCAATGGGGTCCCCTTGAATCCCAAATGTTGATATAAACTTAGGGCTTGGTTGTTTAATTTTGACCTCAATAGGAAAGTTTAGAGGAAATCCTTAGATAAGCTCAGGGGTTAATCTCCTAACGCAGTGTGAGTACATGGAATTATTCTCGCGAAAGCATTATCTCTTCTTCCCATCATACTATTGCTTGATGTCTACTAGTTGGAACCTCTGTTTTATTTTTACAGCTTTTACTGGGCTGGGATATGCCGACCTGTGTCTGTCCTTAGACATGGTCCCTTCCTTCTTTGCAACATTAGTTAGGGCAATGACAACTTAAGAATTTTCCCTTTGCCTCGCTGTACCCAGGGTTCATAGTCATTGAAGATAGCGTCATTGGTTCAGCATTTCTCCAAGCCCTGCGTACAATATTTCCAAAAGGTTGCCTTGCATAATCCACCGGGTGCATAAAATCTTTATTAACAAGAAGATAAACAACAGACTTCTTCAAGCTTCAAGCGCTCTTTACCAGCTTCGTTAGTGGGGATTCTCACCACCCAAGAGAGAGGACGCAGCACAGACCACAGGTCCCTGGGGGAGGACGGGGAAGCTCATTTGCCCTCTTAGGATATCTGAGCATCATTCTCTTAGGTATTCTTTTAGGTTAGGTGATAAATTAGGGCAAAGTGAGTCTGGTTTTTTTTTTTTGGTCACACATCTTTGTTTTCTGTGGCAGGCTTTAAAAGGGCATTCAGTAATGCAAGCAAAGAGGGTTTTTCCATCATTTAAAAGGCCTCATTAGACTCTGCAAATTGATGCAGTACAAACAACACAGAGAGGGTCTGGGTTCCCACATAAATTAGCCCAGTTTGTGCAAGATGAAAAATGCTTTGGCCCTAACTGCCAGCACTACAAACATAGCCTGGCGTGGAAAGCAAACAAGGTGTGCCCACTGCGCCTCTTACATCACCAGCAGTCATAAAAGTGCTGTAATTAAACCTGAGCTGACAATTGGCTTAATGATGTGCGAGGCAGAGGAGAATCCAAGTGGGGCCCCCACGTGTGGTTGGCTGCGGTTTCTACCATTCCAGTGGTGGTGGCAGCGGCAAAACCCTTCTTCACTTGAGAAAAATGGTGACTCATCCGAGAAGCCGGTGGGGAGGCTGGTGAAGCCAAGCCAGCTGCTTTTAAATCATCAACACCATTTTCGCAATAATGAGTTGGTGTGAGTGAGGAGGTATATTCAGGTGCTGTGGAACGATCCATCTATAATTAGCCAGGTGGAATTTCAGAAAATTAAATGATTCCCGGCAATATAACTTAGACCAATTAAGGACTTAATTAGTTCACTATATTAACATGAGGTAGGATTTCTAATTCGGTCTTCTTACCCAGAATTACTATTGTTCTGTAAGGAAAGAATCTTTTTAAGGTCTCTGAGACATTGAGGTTCGGTGGGACATAACATAATGTCGTGAGCCCGGATCTCGGAATAAACTCTTTCGTGCAGAATCTGACACCAATTCGTCTTTGACTCGTCAATAGGCATTTGACACCATCATTTCCCAATCTATAAAATTGGGACCCCTCCACCCCGCCACAGAGAGGTGATTTAGCTCTAATTTCTCACATGTACTGTCTGGACAATTTGGAAACATTCCAGGTGGATCAGGCAGCTATCGTGAGGCTTAATTATTGAGATAAGCAATGGTGCTAGATACTTCTTGTATCTAGTAATACAAATATTTTAATATTTTAAAGATACATTTCCTCAGGCACCCTCATGCTAAAAAATATTGTTGAGCAGTAAATGTCAGGAGATACTTTCCTAACACAAGATGGTAAACTTTTAAAGTAAAAAGTTTATCCTAACACCATTTCTAAAGGCTGGCGTGCCATTCATTAATAGAAAAGCATTCATCTCTATGTTTGTAAAGATCCAAATCTAAGACCTTCTAATAGTGCTGCACCCAGCTAACCTGCCCAGGAAGGAAGGGAATCTTTAATGCAAACAGGACCTTGTCCTTAAGAACAAGAGGTTCACAAGTTAAAATCAGTATTGAATAATATAAAAAGACAAACCGGAGACAATTCTGAGAATCTGGTCTACTTTTTTCCCCTAAGAAAATTCGAAATGATTTCATTAGCGAAATAAACCTCTTTTGGAATCAAAACTATAGAACTGCCTTTTTGGGTTATATTATGTGGACTTCTTAGGGACACTTTTGACATCAAGCCCTCATGGATGCAGAAAACTGCTTTGTTCACGTGACATTACGTGGCTCCCTGAACCACCGTGTACTAGGTTTCCACTGTCAGGAGGTGGTTGAGTGGACCAGCAAGGCAGTTCACCAAGCCCCTCCCAGAAAACCAGGTCTGTACTGAGTGGGGACATAAAGTAGAATCTTGTTCAATCCAAGAACTGGAATCCTATCTGCTTTGATTCAGAATGTCTTACATGGGAAGATCAAACAGTTCCCAAACTTACTTTACACAACCCTTGTTGGGGCTTTCTTTCACATTTTGAAAACACACAGTAACACATGGTGCCTATAGGGTGAAATTATATCACATTCAAGGAGACCAGAAATGCTGCACATTTCCATCATATAATCACTTTCCTGATATAATACGCTATTTTAATGTTATTTCAATTGAATTGCTATTGTTTTTCCTACAGGGGGTTTATAACGTTCTTAACTCAGTGTTTATCTTGAATTTCTTACTTTTTTATTTTTAACACTAGGGAATGTAACTGAAGAAATATACTGACTGGAATGAATATTCTGAGCTTGGAAATCCAGATGATGAACTCTGGATGAAAGTATAGCAAAGAAAATAGAAACATGAATTTCAGAGTCAGAAAATCTTGAATTTAAATCTTTGTTCTGCTATTTCTTAGGGGAAAGACTTAGATAAGTTATTTAATTTCTATG
This sequence comes from Arctocebus calabarensis, assembly GCA_963573935.1. Lineage (NCBI taxonomy): Eukaryota > Metazoa > Chordata > Mammalia > Primates > Lorisidae > Arctocebus > Arctocebus calabarensis. Next base: position 10,453 of record CAUYON010183905.1, on the reverse strand, counting down.
ACCTTTAATTTTATGATCTGTAAAGTGGGACTAATAAAATACCCAGCTCCTAATGGGTGTGAGAATTACATAATACAGAATATGCTCTCACCGTGTCCCAACACATTAAGCCTTGAGCAGCTGATGGAGTGGGTGTCACTTCTTGTTCAACTTTGTCTATCCAGTGGCTAGCTTCTTGCCTAGCAGATATTAAAGATGTTTAGTGAATGATCAAATAAATAAAACTTATTTTTATATAGCTCTTAACTGCTTTGAGAGAACTATGATGCACTCAAGCTCATGTAACAAAATGATACTAAAAATACAAGGACATGGCCAATATTCAATTCCAAATCAATAAATATGACTTACTGATATTAGCAGGTTTTCTAAAATCTGTCTCTTGACCCTGAGCCCAGGAGTTAACTGAGCCCATTTTGTTATTAACAGAGATTCTTCAAAGTGAAGACATTTCTTCAGACAGCTCCATTTAAATGATGAATGAAAATGAGGTATAGATTGAGAGCTGTAAGTTGTGTCACCAGATTCACTGATTGACACTTACGGGGTAGTTAGAGTTAGCTAAAGACCTCCCTGCTCATGTAAACGTGGCCACGTCTCTGCATGGTGCTCTGGGGGCTGTCCTGCCCTAGGTCAGTAAGCATATTCAGTGGTACCAATGAGAAAGGAAACACCCTTGTCCTTGGTAAATGGGAATTGGTTCATTTTATACTTTTATGGCCTCAGACATACCCCAACCATTTTCGGAGCGATGCATCTAAGCTTCAAATGCAAAACATCCAGACCAGAAGGAAAGCTGTGTTTGAAAATATTTTCAAAGCCTGTGATTTTTGGTATTTCTCTATCCTAGGAAGACGCTCCCAAGCCTTACCTTGAGAGCCACGCTGACTCATTCACGCAAGTAGTTTGTGCCAGCTGTGGTGGAAAGCACAAGTTTCTTTGTGGGTGTGATCAGAGACGTGACGATGGTGCGGGAAGGACGATGCCATGAGTGACTAGGGAAGGCTATAAGACACTTTTGGGAAATCATGACCAACCCAAAGCTTTTATTTGAGCCTCCCAGACCCAGCCTACCCTGAGATAATAGTATGCAACTCCGCAAACTCCTTCGGCATTTACATGTCCCGTACTTCACCATATCTTAAGAGCTCCTTCATGACAGTGGACAAGGGACAGTTTTCATCCTTACTGTCCCTGGGCAGGGACGAGCTCGTCCGAGGCAGAGCGTGGAGAGGAGCAATCCCCAGCCCAGGAGCAGGCTGGACTCACTCAGAGCAGTTCGTACCTTTCTGCTGGGACTTCGCTCTGGGGCTGTGGCATCCCCGTCTGACAGTTACTCACATGCTTTCATTTTTTCCCTCCCCAACGGTCCCACAGTCTACTTATCGTTTGGTTTCCCAGATGCACTACTAAAAATAAATGGACGAAACAGAAACTTCCTTGGCAAGGATTGACATGTTGTCTTCTTGAAGGCCCTTCCCAAAGTACTTACTGAGAAACAGCATCAGCTCAGCCTCTCTACTCCCTAGCGTCCCGCTCCCGATGCAACTAATATTTAATTTAAGCAGATGGCCATCAACCAAGCGTAAGCCATGGTTTAGCGGGAAAATGAGACACATTTGTTTCTATTATGATGGTTGAAAGGAGAGTATTTGGAGAGGTTAATAGAAACCAATTGATTTTCTTTACTTTTATGTCATGTAACTACGTCGTTTATACATGTAGGCTGTATCATCTATTGGGTCTAGGCTTTGTAATTGGTGGGGCATTTGTTGATGAAATCAAAAGGGGCTGGAAATAAAAATCTGTGGATTTTTCCAACTTGTTATTCCTCTGGAGAAGGGAAATCAGATTAATACATTTCGTGTCAATTTCTACTCAAGTGAAACAAGCCATATGCAGAATCTTCTCTCTCTTCCCCTCCCCTCTTGTTTCCTTCCTTCACTCTCTCACACCCCCCCCATTTCTTCCTGCCTAACCCCTTCCCTTTTTCCATTCAACACTCTTTCATTCAAACGTCAAGCATCAAGTATTTATTGTGTACCTACCATGCGTCAGGCACCCTCCTACTCTTCTAATTAATCTGCAGAATATTTCCTTGGGGCTACCATTGCATCCCCGTGTCATAGCTCCCTCCCTTTGTAGAGGCTGTGGAGAAGCCACCCACCAACTCCATCGAGTCTGCCTCTCTCTGGCTTCCCCGTCCTTTCCCCGAGAGGAACAGCACATTTGCGATTCAGTGGAAAACGATGATCTGAATTAGCTGGTATCTGCCTGGGCATGAAGGGCATTGGAAAATCAGTGAAGAACTGTATGTGACAGTTAGGGAAAACTTCATTATTAAATCCTATTCGTGTGTTACTTTGTACTGAGGTTTTCAAAGAAAAAAAAAATCCCCAAACATTCTGTGTAAACCTCACATAATTTTTGTTTGTTCTTCCTTCTAAAGAGGGACACCCAGGGATGTGCTCGTGGGACTGGAGTCTGCTTTCTTTGGGGGGCGGCCGGTGGGGTCATAGACCGAGAATAAGGAGTTGTTTCTGAACACACGTGTTGAGACATCCTTTATGTGGCTATTTACAGACATGAATCAGCTCTTCAAGTGAGAAACTTCATACCCAGGACATGGAACATGACTCAGAATGAAAAATTGGCCTCTAAGGGGTAAAACCCTCAGGGTAAAGGGGATACAGAGAAAATGCCACCCCAGGGGTTCCTGAATGGGAGAGTAGGAATAGAAAACATGTTTGGGACCCCTCCACTGGACAGCCCTGACTTGAAAATTATAGGTCAGGGGATCAGTTTCTTGTGGTTTTTTTTAAATAAATTAAAAATTTACTAAGCTTTTAAACTTAACTGTAGATTACCACTGGGGAAGACACATATGTTAGGGTGAGCACTGTTTTCCTATGTAATAATCTAGAAAAGCTTCTAAAGGTGAAAGAAAAAGGATTACTGCCGAATTCTAATAAAAATAGCACAGGACAGATCCTATGGTCCACTTGTTCATTTTTTTCAGCAGTACTTTTTTTGAGGAGCCCTTTTGAACAAGAACCTGCACGTGTGTGTTGTGTCTGAGACATTTTTAATGATTTCAGGTAAACGATAAATGATAAAAAGTGTTCATCTTTTCCCTGGCTGTTGCGTGTGGGTTTATCTTAGACCCACTGGTAGAGGCAGGCTTTGTTTCAAGAGCTTTCCAGGAGCACTTCATCAAGAAGTCAAGGAAAAAATGTTAAGTGACTAATTATGGAATTCCTAAATGGAAGAGAAATTTTCACACTTAAAAGTTTAGGTAAAAAAAACAAACTTGCTATGGGAAAAAAGGTTTGACCACAGGAGATTTAAATAGGTAAGAGTCTAATTATCACAATCTCTTCAGATGAGAGTACCATGGTCAGAAATTTTGGATTCTGGCTTGACGCCTGTGGCTCAACGGGCTAAGGCACCAGCCATGTACACCTGAGCTGGCGGGTTCGAAACCAGCCCAGGCCTGCCCAACAACAATGACAGCTGCAACCAAAAAATGGCTGGGCGTTGTGGTGGGCACCTATAGTCCCAGCTACTTGGGAGACAGAGGCAGGAGACTCACTTGAGCCCAGGAATTGGAGGTTGCTGTGAGCTGTGATGCCACAGCACTCTATCCAGGGTGACAGCTTGAGGCTCTGTCTCAAAAAAAAAAAAAAAAAAAGAAATTTTGAATTCTGATATGTAATAGTCTATGCACAATTTGGAGAGTAATAAGATCTCAGTAGATAAACAGGCAAAAAGTTATAAAAATAGGTTATAAACATGAAGTTCTTAATAAAAAATGCAAATTATAATAAAGAATGAAATACCCACATATTTTCCTTCAGAATTGTCAATGGTTAAGAAAATATGCCCTGTAAGTTATCCAAGCCCATACAGCTGGTCAGTAGTAGACCCAAAACTCAAACCCAAGAATTCTGGTTCTAAAACACGGATTTCACAACATAATGTGAAAGTAATTCTTATGTGCAAGTGTTTGTAAGTGATGAGATAGCAGGTAAATCCATATCATCGTTCCATTTCTGGCTAGAATTATAAAAATGAAGTTCTAAATCTTATAAATACTTTTGTAAAATAAAAGGATTTATACCTAACCAATTTTGGAAACTAACATTCAATAAGCTAAAAATGTATTTATTGTAGAGAAATTCTTCAACAGGCATTTGGTCATTGCCTTCAATTGTTTATTCATGCGTTCAACGAATGCTTTTTGAGTACACTGTTGCTATAGGGAAACATAGTTTTTATAGTTTAGAACTCTATAGCCCAAAAGTAATGATCTGTGATTGTCACTAGTTTGCTTTTCTCTTGTAAATAAAATCCTCCCCTTCTCCTTAGGGGAAAAAAAAAGAAAAAGAAAGAAAATATGCCCAATTTAATAACTGGTAGAATTTTCATCCGTAGAATCTTGAAAACTTTACCTTGTTTTTGAAAGTCAACTTCAATTATTTACCCTATTGATTGTTAACCTGCAGATTATCAAGAAGAAAGCACATTTTTGTGATAAAGGGTATAATTGAGCCAATATCTGGAGCCAGAGATATCTCTAAGGGAAAACAGTTTATTTCTCTTTAGGTGGTAGAATTAGTTTACTTGGATGCAAGGGCCTATTTTTTTCCCTTAATATGTATAGTGTGGACATAAAGTTGATGTGTAATTAACTATGTTAAACTATTTTAAATTGCACACAAACTTTATGTCCATCTGGTATTTATTTTAAAGTCAACTGTTATCTTTTCCCCAAAGCAGCAAAATCACTAGCTCATTTGAAAAAACAAAAAATCATTATTTTCCTTTTTTTTTAAAATACCAGTCTCAAGTAGACATTTTTAGGTGATTCACATGTACACTTTGGTTTTTGTCCAAGGTTGAAAGTTCGTTTCTCTTACTATTTATTGGTGATTGATTTCATTTGTGATGCTGTAAGAGAATGTTCCCAGATTCTATTCAAGCATTCATCAACCCCACCCCAAGAGCTGTGGTATCCAAAGTTAGGAGAACAGCTCATTCCTTAACTCTTCTTGTGATGGAGACCTCATGCCTTACTTTTTAATGTTTTAGTATACTTAATTAAAAAACAATAATAATAATAGTACTTACCCACTATGGAAACATACATATTACTTAAAATACCTAAATGAATTGACCTCTTGGAGCTTAAAAAAAGAACAAAGTGCTCTAAAGGATAAAAATGATGAAGAATTTCACTCCAAGGTTACTAATCCAGCATTTTTTATACGTACTAAATTTATTTAAGCTAAATAAAAATAACATGGGACAGGTTGTATTTGAATGGGAAAACACCGAGAAAACAGCAAAGCCATTGGAAAATTTCTCTCCCCCACCCAGATAATTAAAGGTCACACTATTTAGCTGAACCATAATCCATCACTACATGCAAGGCATTGATTACTGCCTTGGCCACATTCATTTTTAATTCCATTAGTGAAATAAATGACAGCCTTTGAATGTGCCACTTTCTTGATACACAGCAATAAGAATGGAAAATTGCTCTACAATCCGGAATAGCTAGCTGAACAGATAAGCTTCTTTCTTCCTCTTTGACAACCCAAACTACAAAGCTTTAAGTAACAATGATCATAACAGCTATCTTCTGAGATCTGTTGTAATAGCAGCTCTTTGGTGATCCTGGAGTTTTCAGAACAAGGCTATTCCCATGATTTCGCCCGTGCCGTGGGGAGCTGCAGAGGTAGGCCTCCCTGCACGTGGCTGCAGTGCCGCCCAGTCCTGGGTAGAAGTTGGTTTCTTCCCCCAGAGCCCTGAAGCTAACAGTTCCAATTCAGATGACAATACAAGTGTCCTGAAAATGGACTGAACTTTACTTCTAGGCACACGTGTCATCATGGCTGTCAGAGAGAGAGAGACTGGAAGTGGGGGAGAGGGGGGAGGGAATCTGGCTTCCCCATCTTCAGGTGTAAAGCAGCCATTCATTTTGTTAACTCTCTTTGTATTTCAACCCAAAGGAGACCACAAACTGAAAAATACACACAAGTCTATTTTTGCTTCCTCTTAGTCTGTTTGTGGGAGTCAATTTTTCACACTCAGTGAACCACAGATGAGCTTACACTTACACGAGCACTTTTAAGAGAACAGAGGAGCATTAATCTTGCATTGTATGTTGGAGGGTGGAAGCTCTTGCTATGTGTGAAAAGAAGTACCTATGAATACATCTGACAAATTTTTCACAAATAATGTTGCTTTAATTCTCTCTGAGAATCTGAGAGTGGATAGTTTTTGTTGATTTTGTTTGACGGCAAGCCCATTCCTCGGGAGGCCTGCTTTGCGGTTGACCTAGGCCTCTTTTTAGGTGTTGAGATTGCTAATTTGCATAATAATTACTTTCCTCTTGACTCCTCCCTAACACACACAACCCGATATACACATTAAAATACACAAAGCATTGGCATGTAAACCTTCTGGTACAGGCCAACTTCCATACATTTGTATGACTCCAATATTTTTTTTCTTTGAGAAGCCATTTGGAAATCTCATGGTACAAATTTTACATGTATTTAATTATTAATAGTTTCTTTTTTTTCCAACCCTTCTCTCATAGCAGGCAAATAGATTCCTCGTAAAGCCTTGCCACAGAGCACAAAGTATCTGTCTGTGAATGAAGTCTCAAGAAAAATAATCTACCACTGTATTAGATGTGAATTATAGACATCAGACTTTTCTCTGTGGTTAACCAGGCCATGTAACATTTTGAGAGCATGAGAAGAATGGCTGACTTGTCACTGATAACAGGTGAGGCCTGGTAAACTGAGATAATGGAGAGAGGCGATCACTTTCCAGGCTGCAGGGCGTGGACTGATCACTTTTAGAAAGGAATTTCTCCCTCCTAGCAGAGCATTGCGATTCCAGAAGCTAAGTTCTTGCAGGAGTCTGGAAGTCTCTAAGGTCTTGCCTGGAGCAGGAAATCTTGCATGTCTGATTCCAGTCGGAGGAGCCCTCTTCCCTCTCTGAGCAGTGGGGCGGGTGGGTGCCTTGTTCTTTGTGCTGGGGAGTGGCGCTCCATTGCTTCCTTGGTCTGTGTCCCACCGGTCTTACTCAAAAATTGATGGAGATGGTGGTGCAGTGCCCTGCCTCCCCCAGTCGCTTTTGCTTTCAGCTTTGACGTTCAGTTATGTGAAATACTATTCTCAGAATGAAGACCGGCGCTGTGTTTCCCAGTTACTCTCGGAGAGAGAAGCAGAAGAAATCTTGTGCCACCTGAACTCCTGGTGTCCGGTGCCTTCTTGAGGAAGCGAGTTCTGGATAGTCCTGAGATACACACTTACCCTGGATTCTATCCACCTTCAACCAGACTTTCTCAACCAGGGTTCCTTCTCTTAACTGCAGAAGACAGGAACTATCTGGAGCGTCTACTTTTAAAATTTTCCAAAGGATGATATATAATCAAGACCTTTCTATACGTGGTGGAGGGAGGTTAATGCATTGCCTGAAAGGATGCTTTAGAGACACCTGCAAGCACACAAGCTCATTTGGGGCAGGCGCTGTCCTTCATGCCACCTATGGCCTATTTTTCTATCATTTGCTGAAGCATCAAAGCATTTAGCTATTCAGTGTCAGGTTGAACAGGGTCTCTACTTTAGGATTTATATTCCCTAAGCCAGGTATCCTCAAACTTTTTAAACAGAGGGCCAATTGACTGTCCCTCAGACCATTGGAGGGCTGGACTATAGTTTAAAAAAAATATGAACAAATTCCTATGCACACTGCACATATCTTATTTTGAAGTAAAAAACAAAATAGGAACAAATACAATTCACAGCGAAGCATGTGGCCTGCGGGCTGTATTTTGAGGACCCCTGCCCTAAGCAATGGTGCTTCTCCTAGTCCAGGCCATTCCCTGCCTGTTTGCCCTTATTAAAATTCACCTGTCTCATTTCCCGAGGTCCCGCTCTCTGACAGGGAGCAACGGATGCTAACAGGATTTTTTTTCCATAAAGGAAGATTATATTAATTAATGAAAATAACACCCTCCGTAGCAGGCTACTCAATGCCTAATCTGTAGTAAAAAATATACGTATCTAGAATGCTTCTAAGGAATGGGTGACAGGAGATTTCAGTCACCGTGGAAGACTGGTAGAAAAGCAATGTTATTTATTTAGTCACATTTGCAAGACATCTCCTGGGTGTTAGGTGGCACGTGAGACACGGAAATATGGAGATGAGTAGCACAAAACTCAGGTTTCCACATTTTTCACAGTCGAGTGAGGGAGACAAATAAGCAAATAAATACGAATAGAGAAGTGGCAGACCGTGACATTTAAACTTTTCCCAAAGTCCGTGAAGAATCACACAGGGGTTTAGCAGAGAATTGCTGTGACCACTTGGGTAGGAGGGCCGTGTGCAGGGTGGCCGGGGGGTGGGTGGGTGGAAGGGCAGGCAGACTGCTTAAGTTTTTTAATCATCTCGTCAACAAAAAAAAAAGGGAGGGCCTGGCCGTGACTGTGATGAAAGGAAAAATTGGAGTGGATATAGGTCAACTTAGGATAGAGATTGATTGATGAGAGATGGGATGTGGGTGCTGACAAAGAGGAAGGGGTAAAGATGGTTCGTGGCTTTGTGGTCAAGGATAGTCTGAAAGGATGGCTGAGAAGGGAAGCCCAGGAGCAGCAGGTTCTGGGTGGAGAGGAAGAGCCAGACTCTGGGCACGGTGGATTTGAGGAACAGGTGACCCGGTGGGGACGCAGGACCAGGGGACTGCAGAGCTCTGCTTTGGGAAGGGAGGCTCAGGTGGGAATTTGGACCTCATTGATTTGTAAATCATGGGGCTGATGAGACAGTCAAAGACAGTAGAGAGGACCGATCAGGAATAATCCCAAGCCCACAATCCCATCCATCTCTGCAGCCCGATAGTTAACACTGTTCCCTGCACACAGTAGGTGCCCAATAACGTGTACACTGGATGAAAGAGGGGGGACCCCATAAAGGAATCAGTGGCAAGAGGGGGAAGCCCAAAGCCAGAAAATAGTTTCAAAGAGGAGGGTGTGGCCACAGTGTGACTTGCCACCGAAGTTAATTAGGAAAGGGTGGAGATGTGTCCAGTAGATGTGGCAATTAGCGGGTCACTCATGACCCTACTAAGGAGGGCAACTGCTGAATGCCGAGGCCTGAGGGGGCAGCGGCAGGTGTGACAGGGTGGCAGAGCGTCCCTTGGGTACTTTTCCATGGGGCGAGGCTGCGGAGGACAGAAAAGAGAGATATCCGCGGTCAGCACACGTGAGGCCCGTCACCTATGCAGGTCGTAGCTTACAGTTCAGCCTTCTCTAGCCACAAGGTGCATCCGTTATAACTGTTCCATTTTCATGAACCATAAGGGGAAAAAAAAGAAAAACAACAACAGAACAACTGAACCTCCAAAACCCAAGACTGCCTTTGGAGAGACATAATTCCCAAGATAGTTTTATCTCATTTTCTACGTCTTTCTTAACACGATGTAAACTACTTGGATACACACTGTCACCCCCCAAAATTCTCTCGTAATCTCTACCAAGTTGGTGACATGTGTAGGAAGTGAGAACATGTTTAGGAACTATAAAATTGAACACTAATAAATCTTCTTTCTGAGGACCACGAGGCATGTGGAAGAAACTCACTATACAAGGGGGCTTATTGAAACTAATTTATATAAACTATTTATTCAGACAAAAGCAAAAGTATTTTTATCAGCAAAATACAACTATTTTTTTCCTTTTCTCCCTTTAACCTTTTTTTTTTCTTTTCACTTGGGAAGAAAAATAAATAAATTTAGGTCCAAGAAAACTTTGGATTTCAGTGCTTAAATTTTAAAAAGCATCATAGAGACAGCTAATCTGTCAACCCCAGACATTTACTTTATTAATTATAGCAATTTTAAAACATTGGTTTATTTGATTTAATATTGTATTACCACTATGATTTTAATAGTGGATAATTTATAATATGTCTATAAATCAAAGCTTGGGGAATTATTTTAAACTTAACCATGGATATGTACTCACTGCCCAGGCTCAGCCAGTTGAAGACCCTTGTGCACCTCCCCAGAACTGACACGTTGATCCATTTCAATCTGAAAATATGTCAATTTTTCATGTTTAAAGGAGTGCTTTATAGCAGGAACTTAACAAAGTGTTAAAAAAACAACTCTGGTTGTTGACATGATTTATAACGGCAGCTGCTTGTATTTTTTTTTTTTTAAATAAAATCCAGTCTCCATTGCCCTAGAAATAGGTAAATTAACATGCGGTTAAGTTCTAACCACAACTCTTACGAGGCCCAATTTCCCAGGCCTGTTCCATTTTACATTTCCCCCCCACCTCGCAGTTTCTTGTTTGTGGCCACAAAACGGCGTTGGCATGAATGCACTTGATCAGAGACAGGGTTTCAGGAGAAGTCTTTTAAAAACCAGCGGGAG
>CAUYON010183904.1:0-20828 GCA_963573935.1 Arctocebus calabarensis | reverse complement strand
TCAGCCCAGCTACTTTGATTTTGGACTTCTGACTTTCTCGACTGTAAGAGAATAAATTTCTGTTGTTAAAAATCCCCAATTTGATATGAATCATGCCCTATGATTGCACCAATGTACAGAATTATGATTCAATAAAATTATAGAAAAAAATATATTAGAAGAATCTATCTAAACTATAGTAACAAAAAGCAGACCAGCAGCCTAGAAACAGAGAAAGATGTACTGCAAAGAGGCAAAGGTAACCTGGGGGTGAGGGGAGCGGAGGATAGAAATTTTCTGTACCTTGATTGCAGAGGTGGTTTCATAGGTTTACACAAATGTTTACATTAACTGAATTATAAATATAAATTGATGTACTCTATTTTATATAAACAGTAACCAAATAAAACTGACTTTAAAAATCTGTCATTTGCATTTATTAGATTCTCGGTATTTATAAGTCATTAAATTTAAGGGTAATAGAGATCTTTTTAGATCTTTTCTATCAGGAAAGATGAACTTTGATTAAGTAGTTTGGAAAAAAATCACTTAAGAAGTCACGTAAGAGAAAACTTAGTGAACTTCTAACAGATTTATTTCTGTGATTTGGCCGTGAATATAGATGACAAGTATCACAACCATTTCAACTTCATAACTAAATCTTTTTGTTTGGCATTTTTCTTCATTTGTGTTTTGTTTTGATGTTTATGCTTAGAGTTCGAAATATATTATTAAAATTCATGGGATCCACATTATCATATCTCATACTTCTTAAAATTTCAGTGACAGTTTGCCTCTTTGTAGTACATCCTTCTCTTTGTTCAGTGACTACATAACAAATGTAATGGAGAAAAATATTTTCTGCTTTAAAAAGTTTGGGGAACACTGGATAGAAACAAAATTAAAGGTACAATATGTTTCTATATGGAGAAATTTTTGTAACCTAATGGACATTAAAAATCTATAAGAGAGGGCTACAATAATATGTAGAAATTTTATTCCCAATTCTCAAATTCTCATCATGAAATACCTCAAAAGCTAATACTCCATTTCTGCTTTGGAAAACGTTGTTGTATATAGTTTTTGTGTATGTTACAATACCTACCAAATACCTATTAATTCTTAAGTTATGTACTAATTAGCAGGCAAAAATTCATTTAACTAAAATAGTACAGTAAATATATTTCCTTTATTTAAAAATACATCTTTTAATCATTTTCAGACTATTCTGTGCCCACATAACATTAACTCATAGATAGATATCAAGCATGATTAGCTTCCTTGAAATATATTTCCTCAAAGAATTCAAAACTCCATTTCAATCACAGGAACCACTTCTCTATCTAAAACAAATATTCAGAAAATTAAGATGATTGCATAAACAAATATTTTTAAATTATTAAAAATGTTACCTGGGATAAATAACTTTAATATTTATATAAACCTTAATAATTTACGGAACATTATATATATATATTTCTCATTTAATGGTTTTCATTTAATGTACTCCCAAATTCTGCAAATTAGATATTGTTATAACCTTATTAAAACAAAGAAAATAAGATCCAAGATCATACAATAAATTATACAAATTGAGATGAAAACTGGGATTTCTGAATGTTCAACTGGTTCTTTTTTATTTTATTATTCTGCCAGTACTGATACTTTTTATTAATGAAAAAAAATTCTCATTATGAAAAACAACCTGGGTAACAAAATAAATTTATATAATTTTTCTAAAAAGCATCTACCATGCACCAGGCCCTGTTTTACTTGTTGGGGATATAGCTGTGAATAGCTTGGTTATTTTAAGTTATCTTTTCATCATTTTGCACAAACTCAAATTCTGGGCTATTTTAAAATTTCCAATCTAAAAAAGATTGAAAGAACAACACAGCAAAGCAGACAGAACATACATTATCACCTAGGTCACTGGAACATTCGGCACGCATCTGTTCCTTTTTTTTTGTTCCCCCCTCTTTTTCAGTTGTAGCTGTCCTTAGGTAGTACAGGTTGAATATACTTGTACTTTGGGCCAAAAGCCAGCTAGGTTTTTCTGGCCTGATCCTGTCAGTGAAAGTAAAAAAATAGTAGGAAAGAGCCTTTCTTCCCGCAGAACTGTGAGTGAGTTAACACCCTTCCTAGGATTTCTTTAAAAATACAGTTCTGGGATATTAAGGAATTAGAATGTACTCTGAATGATGGCATGCATTGTTATTCTAAAATCACCATATGACAACTCAATGAAAAAAATAAAAACTTTCTAATACTCTAAACCCTTCTGACTCCAAGGTCATATTGGATAATGTGGTGTTTGCATTAAAATTCTGTTAACAAAACCACATAATAGCGCAAACTGGATTTCTGAGAACTGATTCAAGACCTTTGGCAAGTTCTCTATACCCCTAACAGCCTCAGTTACCACATGAGTAAAAATGAAGGTGGCTCTTTAATCAGAGGTGTCTACGTGCATCTGACAAGAATTTCCCTCAAACTACATACATGCAAGCATGTAACCCCCCCCCGCCCCATTCCACAAATAATTTCAGGGAGTTCACCTGAAATCTGCTTGTTTACCCCAAACTAAGACTTACAGTACTACATGTGAATTCAAATACTAGTATAATTCTGGACTCTACTGCCATTCTTACCCAACAAAATGCCCATAACTTACCTTGCATAGTCATCACCGAAAATGTGTTTATTAAAAAAACCAATACTCTTTTCTTCTTCTGACCTTTACATAAAGAATCAAGATGTTTCTGGTACATGAAGGACTCTTGCTCAACCTTATACTACAGTGAATAGGGCTGTCTTTTCCTCTTTATAAATTCTGAAATCCAAAACTTATGTATATATATCCATTAAATGTTAATTTAATTAGCATGGAAATACTTCTTCAGACAAAATATTAAAAGAGACACTTGAAAAAAATCAGGTCACATTGACTCCCATTCATTTAAAACGATCAACAAAGGTGCCTATGAGAACGCAAGGAGTACCTTTCTCTAGGAAAGAAAAGCAGCACTGAGCCTTTACACTTTAATAAAAACATTACAACAAATCATGATTCACAGAGAAAATAGTTACAGAAACCAGAGAGAAAGATGGATCCTTTCTAACATCTCTGATTTATTCCAAAGAAACCTTGGATTTATTCTAGACATCTCTCTTTTCCTCTAAATCCAACTGATTAATAAGCGCGGTTAATGCTATCTCTAAATCTCCTTTAAAACTGTCATTTCTATTCAACTTACTTTATTATATATTTGTGTTTGTTAACTGTCAATCCTTCCCAATATACTGTAAGTTGTACGTAACAACAAGAATCATATTCATTTTATTCAAAACTGTAAGCTCAGCCAGGCAGTCAATAAATGTTTACTCACTGAGGTGAAGCCAACATAACCTCTTGTTTAGAGTATCATTACTGCCTTGCTAGTTGTTGTTCTGCCTAGTCTTTTTCTTGTTTTCTCTTTAGCTACATCATTGCTACTGCGATCATTCCAATTGCAAATACCCTAACTTCCTATTTTGTAATCATTTAATTTCACATCAAAGGAAAAAGTACAAGTTTAAGTACAGTATTTCAGGCCTCTGTTTGTGGAGAACTGTAGTTTCTGAATCAATCTCACTTTCGCTTTACACTGTTGGCTTGCTCCTGAATTCTTTCTTGCATGAAACCAAGGACCTCTTGCACAAGTGTCTCCCATCATTGGGAGCCAAACTTATTTTTCTTCTCAAAATGTTATTTTACCTCTTTCTCTATCAGGAAAGTTCTACTTCTTGTTCAAGTTCCAGCTTAAAAGACTTCTCCTTCATAGAAATGTCTATGGCTCTTCCACATACATAACTGGATATTAAACTCAAAATTTGATATAGGTTAAATGTGAGGGCAAACAATCAACCTAATTTGATGGAAATTCTAGCTCAATCACTTACTAGCTGTGTGTTTGGACAAATTACTTAAACCTCACAGGAACTTAAAACCCTTAAGCCTTCTAGTATCTGCTCAGAGAGTGATTTTATGAATCAATTGGTATAATCTATACATCTAATGTGCTGAGCACAGTGCTTAGCACAAGGCATGTATGCCTCAGCAAATATAAACTGCTATTATAATTATTACCTTTCCTATATAATTATCCTCAGTACTTGACTGTGAGATCCTTGAATTTTGGCAATACTAGTTATCTCTGAATTCCTAATACCTGGCACATGGCAGATGTTAATATTGTTTGAATAAATGAAATCATGACTATTCTAAGCTAGGAGGGTTGAATAACGGATAGAAAAGTCAAGTCAAAATATATATTCTTGATTGACATTTTGAAATCTCAATTTTTAAGAAGAATTGATATTTAACAATTCTTCACATGCCTCCTTTTCTCTTTGCTTCTCATTGTAGCCTCTGAAATGGCCAATTCATAGTCCTTCCCTAACAGAGAAAGGAGAACTTAGAAGAAATAAGCTTGCTCTCTTTAAAGAAACCTAATAGAGGAATCACTAAAAGAGAGAAGGCCCAAACATGACTTATTTATTAAATCTTTTGGTTGTGTTGGTGTACATCACTTGGCCTAGAGATGAACAAGGATGACTTCTGGAAATATTTTTTATCTTTAACTGTAGCTGTTATCTTTTAAAGTTTGAAATTCCTGATGTTCCAGGAACACAATAATATTTTTATACAGTTCACCCAGCACCATTTGTTAAATAGAGAGTCTTTTCTCCACTGAATGTTTTTAATTGGTTTGTCAAAGATCAAGTAACGGTAAGTAGCTGGATTCATCTCTTGGTTCTCTATTCTGTTCCGAACATCTACCTCTCTGTTTTTGTGCCAGTACCATGCTGTTTATATCACTATGGATTTATAATACAGTCTCAAGTCTGGTAGTGTGATTCCTCCTGCTTTGTTTTTATTTCTGAGTAATGTCTTGGCTATTCGAGGTTTTTTCTGATTCCATATAAAACGAAGCATTATTTTTTCAAGATCTTTAAAATATAACAATGGAGCTTTAATAGGAATTGCATTAAAATTATGTATTGCTTTGGGTGGTATAGACATTTTAACAATATTGATTCTTCCCAGCCATGAGCATGGTATGTTTTTCTATTTGTTAACATTTTCAGCTATTTCTTTTCTTAAAGTTTCATAGTTCTCTTTATAGAGATCTTTCACATCCTTTGTTAGGTAAACTCTCAAATATTTCATCTTCTTTGGTACTACTGTGAAAGGAATAGAGTCCTTGACTGTTTTTTCGGCTTGGCTATTGTTGGTATTTAAAAAGGCTACAGATTTATGGGTGTTGATTTTGTAGCCTGAGACATTGCTGTATTCCTTGATCACTTCAAAAAGTTTTATAGTAGAATCCCTGGTGTTTTCCAGATATACAATCATATCATCTGCGAAGAGTGAAAGTTTGATTTCTTCTGACCCTATGTGGATACCTTTGATCGCCTTTTCTTCCCTAATTGCAAATGGCTAAAACTTCTATTACAACGTTGAAGAGTAGGGGAGATAAAGGGCAAGTGACCTGTAGAAGGCTGAAACTGGACCCACACCTCTCACAATTAACTAAGATAGACTCTCACTGGATTAAAGACTTAAACTTAAGACATGAAACTATAAAAATTCTAGAAGAAAGTGCAGGGAAAACTCTTGAAGGAGTCGGCTTGGGTGAATATCTTATGAGGAGGACTCCCCAGGCAACTGAAGCAATATCAAAGATACACTACTGGGACCTGATCAAACTAAAAAGCTTCTGTACAGCCAAGAACATAGTAAGTTTAGCAAGCAGACAGCCCTCAGAATGAGAGAAAATATTTGCAGGTTATGCCTCCGACAAAGGTTTAATAACCTTAATCCACAGAGAACTCCAATGTATTAGCAAGAAAAGAACAAGTAATCCCATCTTAGGCTGGGCAAAGGACTTGAATAAAAACTTCTCCCAAGAAGATAGGAGCACGGCCTACAGACACATGAAAAAATGCTCACCATCCTCAATCATCAGAGAAATGCAAATCAAAACTACTTTGAGATATCATCTAACTCCAGTAAGATTAGCCCACATAACAAAATCCCAAAACCAGAGATGTTGGCATGGATGTGGAGAAAAGGGAACACTTCTAAACTGCTGGTGGGAATGCACACTAATACGTTCCTTTTGGAAGGATGTTTGGAGATTACTTAGAGATCTAAAAATAGACCTGCCATTCAATCCTATAATTCCTTTACTAGGTAGATACTCAGAAGACCAAAAATCACATTATAACAAAGACATCTGTACCAGAATGTTCATTTCAGCCCAATTCATAATTGCTAAGTCATGGAAGAAACCCAAGTGCCCATCGATCCACGAATGGATTAATCAATTGTGGTACATGTATACCTTGGAATATTACGCAGCCTTAAAGAAAGATGGAGACTTTACCTCTTTCATGTTTACATGGATGGAGCTGGAACATATTCTTCTTAGCAAAGTACCTCAAGAATGGAAGACAAAGTATCCAATGTCCTCAGCCCTACTATGAAGCTAATTTATAGCTTTCATATGAAGGGTATAACACAACTATAGCACAAGAATATGGGGAAAGGGTTAAGGGAGGGGAAGGGAGGGGTGAGGTTGAGGTGGAGGGAGGGTAATTGGTGGGGCCACACCTACGGTTCATCTTAGAGGGTACAGGCGAACCTTACTAATGCAGAATACAAATGTCTTCATATAATAAAGAAGAAAGATGAGAAAATGCCAGGAAGGCTATGTTCATCAGTTTGATGAAAATAGTTCAGATTGTATACAAAACCAGCACATATACCCCTTGATTGCATTATTGTACACAGTTATGATTTAATAATAAAGACAATAAAAAATATTTTTATACAATTGAGTAATTTTTAAAAGTGTAATTATACTATAAGAAGAATGGCTTTAGATACCAATAAAATAAGCAATATTTAAAAAAATCCATTTGAGCCTCTTTAAGGAGCACTCTGCATTATATTATTTGGTAATTAAGCTTCTGGGACATTGAAAAAGATTGTAAACTACTTAAGTCAGTGGATGTATTTGCTGAACAGACATCAGGAAACAGAAACAGAATTTTTATCACACCTGAACAACAAAATCTTAATTACTCACATGATATATCTAGTGAGGCACTTTCCTATCCAAAACACTATCAGGAATACAAAACAAACAAATTGGTCCTTACCTTTTAAGAACTTACACTTAAAAAAATAGAACAGTTATGATACACAGAACTAAGTGCTGCAAGTTGTAATTAACAAGCTGTGACAGTAGTAGGAGAGATAATAAAATACACAATAATTACCAAATTAATTAGGAATTTAAGGATGATGTAAAAATAAAATTATACTTGACTGAAACTGATGCTAAAACCTAATCATTTAATAAGATAAATAACAACATTGTCTGTACCCAACAACATTTACCTAATACACACATAAAACTTTACCACGAAAGCAGAAATAGTTATGAAAGGAATCTGTTAAAGATCAAGATCAAACTTTTAAATAAGCAATAGGCTCTGTTAAATCAAAGAAACCAATTTCTCGTAATACTTATGCTTTTGCTTATTAAACCTTTTCACAAGAAACAACTGAGGATCATTTATTTTAAGAGTATAACTAAGTGAATAGTAGTTATATATTTGTACTACATGCACATACTCTCATCCTTAAGTAACTCTTTCGAGATACATATATTTGAATCAGGAACAATATAATCAATGAGAGAAAGAAACTATTTCCAACAAGCCAATGAAGTAAGAATTTTATTTGTGTTCTTAAAAAGATAAAATCATTATTGGTGCAATCTGTCTGACCTTAACATTATTTACTAATGGTTCAGAAAATGGAAAGTGAGACTTCCAAGAGTCAAACTTAATTGATTTAAGATAAATCAATTTATCTTCACATGTTCTTAAATAAATCCAGAAACATTTTCCTGATCCAAATGAACTGGATCTTTAATAATAATAAAGAGAAATGTATCCAATTGAGAATGTGGGAAAAGGCAAAATGAACACAATATGCAAAGAAGGAAAAGTATAGTAATGCTTGAACCATTCCTGGGAGTGTAAAGGCTTTACTGTGGTCTCACTCTAGGACATACCTTTCCAACAGTTGTCCTGGGAATAGGTTAAAGTTGCACTAAAGAAACTGATTCTTTCAGATCTCAGGAGGGTCTTAACACCCAGGAAGCAAGACACTTCAGGTTAGTTAGATAGTGACTTCATCTAATTATTATTCCATGTGTGACATATCAAGAAAAAGTTTGAGCAGGGCACTGGCCGCATACACCGAGGCTGGTGGGTTGGAGCCTGGCCCGGACCTGCTAAAACAACAATGACAACTTCAACTAAAAATAGCTGGACACTGTGGCAGATGCCTACTAGCAGGTCCCAGCTACTTGGAGGCTGAGGCAGGAGAATCGCTTAAGCCTGAGAGTTTGAGGTTGCTGTGAGCTGTGATGCCCCAGCACTCTACCGAGGGTGACATAACAACACTCTGTTTCAAAAAAAAAAAAAAAGAAAGAAAGAAAAAAGAAGAAGTTTGAGAAGCACTGAAGGAGAATACTTAGAAACATGGGGCATTGGAGGTAGATGAAGAAAAAAAATCCATAGCCTGATTATATTACATAAGATGGATAATGCCAAGGAGTTTAGTTTCTCTTAAAGTCCATAGGGAATTGCAGAAGATTTTTAATCAGGGGAGTGACGGGATCAATATTCTGGTTAAGAAAATAAAAGTCTCTCGTACCAAATGTGAAAGAAGCACAAGAATGAAGTACAACTTCCAGTTAGGAAGCTTCTACAATCTTGAGGTCTTAAATTAGAACATGTATAATAGTTGAGGCAGTGAACCTGAAAAGAACGAATTAATAAATGTCTTTGAAGCAGAACTGCCCAATGTTTCCAACTTACTATTGGACATATTCCCATTTTGACAATGCCTCTCCATTGTGCAAAGAGAGATAAAGATAAATTAGATTTTTTTGCTTTTGAACAGATTTACAATTATTCTACAAAGAGGATAATATCTGCCAAATGATTTTCAACTACTGGCAATGCTTTTTAAAACATTTCAATATGTATTACAACTATTTAAGCCTATCAGTTCTCCCAAATTTGAGGAAATCTTTAGTGCTCAGTTTGAGGCTTCACAGTACAGTTCAATTCCACAAAAATTTGCTGAGTATCTACTATGTGCCAGGCATACGATTAGATGCTAAAGTTATGATCTTTGTTCTTTGGAAAATAATTCTCTCAAAAGGATTTCTGTATATCAACATCTGAGTATGTATATGAAAACAAATAAATCAATCTGTTTGTAGGCTATCAGTCTAATGTTGGGCTTGCTCAGTTTTGTAAAAACCCACAGCATTGTGCAAGAAAAGACTCGATACATTTGACAATAGGTGCTCAGGAAAAATACACCAAAATAAATGGCAACAACTGATAATGAACACAAAAAAGTGAGGAGAATCAAAGAAAAACAATTCAGTGCAGGCCCATCTATATACACACGTCAGTTCTTTTACTGGCAAGATAAATTCTTTATCTATAACTAATCCTAATTTTTCTTCTTGTAAAAAGTGAATCCATTTTTTTTTGAAAAACTGAAGAAAAACTGAAAACAATGCAAATTCATCTTTTATATATCTCTTGAAAAAGGGGGAAATTTTTACTTCATGAAGTAGAACGGGGAAAACTTGCATATTTACAAATTTTATGATATTTAAAAATACACAAACTTGTAAGTTTTTTTCCTCACTTTGTCACCCTTGGTAGAGTAATGTGCCATCATAGCTCACAACAACTTCAAATTATTGGGCTCAAGTGATTTTCTTGCCTCAGCTTCCAGAGCAGCTGGAAATACAGACACCCACCACAACGTCTGGCTATTTTTAGAGATGGGGTTTCCCTCTAGCTCAGGCTGGTCTTGACATTCACTCGCCTTGGCCTCCCTGAGTTCTGGAATCACAGACATGAGCCACCATGCCAGCTGATTTGTAGATTCTTAACGGGGCTGAGGGAGTACAGGTAATGGTGAGAAATCATCTGTCCTCTGCTTGTTTTCCCAGCATCATCTCCTGTTATTTGATCCCTCCATGCCCTTTACGTTCCATTGATAGTGAACTCCTTGGAGTTTCCAGAAAACAGTATATCCTTCCCACACCTGACCCCTCTGGCTGACAGTACTGCCCCCCTCAAGCCATATACTCTAGGAAAACTCTAGTTATTCACAAGGGAACTTTCATTTTCTTTTCTATATTATTTCTAAATATTGTTCACATTTCTTTGTACATATTACCGAACAATATGTGTTACATATTCTAATACCCCACTGGACTGTAAGGTATTCAGGGAACATATATTTTTTCCAATTTAAAAAGAAACCAGTTAATCACAGTGTAAGGTGATCTACCAACAGACAACTACTGGGTACAGGAACAGATTAAGAAATAAGTTAAGATATTAGGTGGTACCAAAAACATGTTGTTCAGAATAAGACTTTTTCTGGATAGCTGTAGTTTTTAACCCATTAAATATACAGACCATTTTTAAAAATTTTAAAGAAAAATCTCATATATGCTACATAGAATGGACGATATAAATGTAAACAAATGTTGTCTCGTTGACTCAAGATTTTCTTTTTCCCTCCATCATGATTAAACATTATTCTGTGCTAAAGTTATTAAATAGTAAGAATACAGACATCAAAGGGCATCAAAGGACTGCTGGCTGAGCTGCAAAGTCCTCCTGCAGAGCTGTGCACACCATCTGATTGCCTTATAGGGTAAATGAATGTTTCTCCAACTACTGAGCCACACAACACTCCAACACTCCACTCCAACTACTGTTTCCTTGCCTCTCATCCCGAAGAGGCTGATTTCTCTTTTCCATTCCTGGCATCCCTAACTTTTTATTTATTCATTTATTTTTTTAATTGAGACAGAATCTCACTTTGTTAACCACTGGTAGAGTGTCATGGCATCACAGCCGACAGCAACCTCAAACTCTGGGCTCACGCAATTCTCTTGCTTCAGCCTCCTGAGTAGCTGGGATTATAGGAGCCCACCACAATACCCGGCTATTTTTTTGTTTGTTTTAGCAGGCCTGGGCTGGGTTCGAACACACCAGTTCGTACATGTGCCCAGCACCCTGCCCACTGAGCTACAGGTACCGCCATGCATCCCTATCTTTTTAAAGGTTGAAAATGCCAAAGTTTATTTCTTATCAATCCCGCCATGTTAAGAGTGCAGAGTTTTAACCTCTTTGGTGCCTTTTTTCCTCCTCTCAACCCCACTTCTGAGCTCTGTGACTATCAATCCTACATCTGCTTTAGGTGTTCAGTGTATCTTCCTTTTTCCTGTCTCTGCTGCCTTGTCTGATGATATATACTATCAAGTTTGTATTTTTTAAAATTATTTCATAGTTCAAAATTCTGGCTCAATAGTAAGTACTTACCAATTGAATTTTAAAATAGTTTTCAACCCTCACTTCAACTAACCAGGAGCACTGAGGTTTAGAACACAGTCTAGAAGTGGCTCAGTGAGCTTGTGGGGGACCATGTCCTTCTGTACCATTTGGCAAACTATTAACACAATCTGTTTCGCTCCCTGTTCTTATAAATAAAGCTGTGTTGGAACACAGCCATTTACATATTACCTATGGCTGTTTTTATCCACCCATAGGATAGCAAATTTGAGTAGTTGCAAGGGATAAGAGATGTGAGGTACAGTAGAGTGCTGTGACGTCACAGCTCTCAGCAACCTCAAACTTCTGGGCTCAAGTGATTCTCTTGCCTCAGCTTAAAAATAAAGCAAAGCCTCATATATTTACCTTTGGGCCAAATCCCTAGAGTAATACACTGTTTTCACCCCCTTTTATCTCTTGGCACACTTGAACCTATAGTTAAACTTCCACAGCACACGTAGATTGTGTTGATCAAAATAAATAAATAAATAAATAAAGAGTGAAGAAAGGAATACACTTACTGTGTCTTGAACTTCTTTCAAAAATAATTTAATTAACAATCTTTAAAAATTTTCATGGCACACCTAAGATCCTGGATCCTAAGCTCTGCGGCATACTAGCTGAAAATCACTGCCTTAGAGTAATGGTTCTTAACCCTCCCTGTGCATCACAATCACTTGGTGAACTTTTATATATTTTGTTACCTCACGCTTCTTTCTTCAGAAACGTTTATTAAATCAGCCTAGGTCCAAGCAAATTATTCCCTTCAAGAAATTTTAATGGGCAAAGTTAAATCACTCCTTAGGATTTCTTAAAATTTCAATGTTTCAAGAATTATTTGGCTTATTTGTTAATCTAGGAGAGTCCTGTGCACCATTTACACTCCATTTGGAGTGAGGGAGAGGTCGAAACCCTGCATGTTATAAGCTTGCCAACTAGCTCTGACACAGGGCATCCCTAAACCAGACTTTGAGAGGTATGGTATGTAGAAACTGGTTTGTTTCCCACCCCACAAATGAATCAAGTCACTCTCATTGCTGTTAGGCCTTAGTTTTATCATCTGCAAAATGGGTCTGCTTGAGATGTTTGCTATGAAAAGTGCATGTTGGGCAGTGCCTGCGGCTCACGGAATAGGGCGCCAGCCCCATATACTGGAGATGGTGGGTTCAAACCCAGACCTGGCCAAAACCTGCAAAAAAAAAAAAAAAAAAAGAAGAAGTGTGTGTTTTTTAATCAATTTTAATAGTGTGGTAAAATATAACATGATTATTTCTTTTGGAAGATTCAGATTATAACTTATGTGGCCTTGTAAAAAAAATTGGATAGTTAACACCAATAGTGTTCAGATTATAACTTATGTGGTCTTCCAAAAATTTGGATAGTTAACACCTATTGATAGTTAACTAACAATAGGCAGCTATCACACAACAAACAGATAATAAAGATACCCTATTTTAACATTATTTCAAGTGCTAAAAAACATAATATAACTATATAGCTAAGAATTGTGTCAATGGCTTTCTGAAGTCAACTCTGAAAAAGGAACTATATACTGTAGTGATGACATAGTGGCTCAAGGGTTGAAATACATTTCGAGCTATATCCCTCTCACTGTCTAGCGCGGTGGTTCTCAACCTTCCTAATTGCCGTGTTGTTACAAATGGAAAAAAGGGGTTGTCACCCACAGGTTGAGAACTGCTGGTCTAGTGCATCTCAAGTATCCAAATACTGTTGGACAGTTTTAGGGTAGGAAGTATCCGTGAACTGTAATTGTAGGCCAAATTTCATGAGCAAAAATTTTGTATTTGTATTTTTCAGGGGAGTGCATTTATCAGGTTACCAAAAGAATACATCTGCTACAGATGTGTCTTGAACTTCTCGAGAAGAGGTGGGAGCATGTACTTCAAGTATCTATGTCCTGCAACCTGGGTCATACCAACCCATTAGGAGAATTTCTGAGGGGAAAAAAGTCCATTGTGAAGAGCAGTGCTCAAAGGAGTAGGGTGCCACCCCATATACCGGAGGTGATGAGTTCAAACCCAGACCCAGACAAAAACCTCAACAACAACAAAAAAGAAAAAAGAAAAAGTCCATTGGGAATTATTTTCAAATACTGGTGGCCTTGCTTTAAAACAAATCCATTTAAGAGAAAAATCTATTGGCTTTCCTTATTTCTGATTACTTTCTAAACAGAGTAGGCAAAAAAATTAATAATAGTTTCCTCACTATTGTGGAGGCAATAATATTTAAAAACAAAAGTTAAAAATCTGTTAGAAAGCCCCCAGTTGCACTGCCATTAAACAAAAGCAGGAAAGAAATTTAGTGATTCTGTGGGAATGTGGTTTTGAAGTTTCTGAGCACTAAAAAAGTAGCATTTTCTTACATGGTCAAGTTCAAATATGAGTACTAAAAAGAAGTAATTTATCTGACATCTCTCAGACATCTGATATTCAAATTGTCAACATACCCAGAATAATCTGAATTTCATATTGCATGTTTATGATTAGCTTTGGTCTTTCCAAATTCACTGATCTTATAAAAAATTTGTTTCTTTAGAATCTATTCATCTCCATCTAGTACAGAGCAGACAACCACGACTGATAACTAGGTGAAGTTCAGAAGATACTGTCACCCAGGACAGCTGTCTTCAAATATTTTTGATCATTTTATATCAGTAAAAACAATTTGAGCATTTCTCCACCTATCCCAATATTTCTATACTCACTCACAAAGTATATACATGTATTTTTGTATTAATATAGTGTGTATAACACAAAAATATATATTAAAAAATGCTATATAAAACAATCATGATCTAAGTTTCTAATACTTTCCCTCTATTGGTATGTGCATGGATCTTTAGATTGTTAGCGATCTCAGTCCTAAGTAAGGATATATGAAAGCTCATGGTTTTACTACTGTATTTGAGAGAACTAAACCCTTATCTCTTTATTGTAATGTTACTGCTAACTACAACCTGAATTTTACCTTAGAAGTGAAAATGACGTAATGTAAACATTTATACCCTCATATCAGTCTGAAATAAAAAAGAAATCTCGAGATATAAAACCAATGTCCACAAATCAGTAGCCTTCATATATGCCAATAACAGGAAAGCTGAGAATCAAATCAAAGACACAATACCCTTCTCACAATTGCTTCAAAGAAAATGAAATATCAGGGAATATACCTAACAAAGGTCATGAAGGATCTCTACAGAGAGAACTACGAAACCCTGAGAAAAGAAATAGCAGAAGAAAACATAGAGGAAATCAGAGCCAAGCCACAGATATGAATTGCTAATACCATTTCAGCACCTGGATCTAGTCATGCTGAAAATTACCTAGGTCTTTTTCTATAAGCATCAATAATCACCTTCTTTTGGATTGAGTATATTTGTGTTGTATACCTGTCATTTGCAAGTAAGAGTCCTGATTCATTCAGGCATCTAAAAAATAATTATAATATTCCCATACTATAGTTAAGAGGAGATGGATAGGCTGTTCCAGGATGACAATGATAACCAAAAATATATGCACGTGGAATTAATATATTTTGATACTGTTCAAAGTCTCATTTAATCCATACAACAACTCTGTGAGGCACTGTTACTAAGTTCTACTTTACATAGACAGAAAAATTGAATAGAGAGATATTCAGTAACTGACCAAAGTTATACAGTTGGTAAGTTAGTGGAACCAAGATTGCAACTTTGTCAGTCTTTTCTAGATTCTAAACTCAGCACCAAAATATATCTTCTTGAATAGTCACAGTTAAAAATAAAGCAAAGATTTCATTGTAAAGAGAAGCCAGGTACCTTTCTTATAAATAAGGAGGATAAGAATAATTTGTATCTCAAATGAAAATATTTCTTCATTTGCCAAGAAGACAATGAGAGAATCACAAAGTATCAGTATCATAAAGAATTCTTCCATTTCTAAACTCTATATTTATGTAAAATTATTATTGAATCATGTGATTAAGTGGTAGAGCTTAGAAAAAGCAAAATGTTAATGTTATTGAACTCCTACTACATATTCAGAACTGTAATAACTGTTTAATTGTGGTAATTAGTGCAGTCCTCACAGTAACATTAAGGAGACACATATTCTTATATTCAGTTTACAAAAAAAGGAAATGGAAACTTGAAGAGGAACTGGCAACAGTTAATGGGATTTTTAGCATCAAAGCTGGAATTTGAACTAAGGTTTGAATCTAATCCTCAGATCTTATAATTAAACTATATTCCATATTGCTACCCCAAGATTAATTTCTAAGTAAGTTCAAATACTGAAGTTTTTGTAAAAAAATGGGGGGGGGGGGGAATTACCAACCAAGATAAATATGTCTTTGTCAGTGGATTATGTTAAAGTTTTTCTTTTTTTTTGTAAGATGTGCTAAACATCAGGAATATAAGTTACGAGTATGTTATCGCCCCTCTTTTAAGGTGTTAGCTTAATAAGAGAACACCTTTAGAAGTGATAACATATATAGTGAAATATAGAACCAGATTTTCCTGGCAATAAATCACCTAGTGCAAACCTATAGGCTGCTTCAAACAGGTCCAAGGGTTTTGCCAGAATTGTTGGCTAAAATGTGCCTGGGCTGGCTTGTGCAAAGAGGTTCTATATTCAAAGCCTTTGGAAATATTTTAACATTTATTTATGTACACTGATGTGCGTGTGTATGAATAAATACTTCAGACTTTTCTACACGTGCACCCTCCACCTCCCATGCATGAAACGTCAAAACTTATTTTATTGCTAAAGACATAGAAAGAAATAAAAGAGACCTTCCTCTTTTGCAGCAATAAGGAGCTGTCTATAACTTAACAGAGATACTTCCTGTTTTTAAGCAGTTAAGAGGGCATGATTTCCAACCCAAGTACTCACCTTGGCAAGTTAGTGCTATGTTGATAGATGCTTTTATAACCACTTTTCTTCCACCATAAATTTCAACATGGAAAGAGGGACAATTTGTTTTTCTCTCTACTTTTTTTTTTCTTTTCAAGGGTTGCATTTATTTTATTATTTATTTATTTTTATTGTTGGGGAGTCGAGGGTACAAAAGAAACAGATTACAGTGCTTACATTTATTAAAGTTCCTCTTATAATTGTGTCCCGCCTCCAAGAGGTGTCTCACACACGGTAACCCCCACCACCATCTCCGTCCTTCCCTCTCTCCACTCCCCCATCATCCCACCCCTTAACATGTATTAGGTCATCTATTGTCTTCTTATTAGAATTAAGTACATTGGATTCTTGCTTCTCCATTCTTGTGATGCTTTACTAAGAAGAATGTGTTTCAACTCCATCCAGGTTAATATAAAAGACATAAAGTCTCTTTTTTATTGGCTGAATATTATTCCATGGCATACATTTACCACAATTTGTTAATTCAAGGAGTTAATCCAACCCCCCCTAGATCTGTGGGCATCTAGGTTGTTCCCACAATTTGGCAATTGTAAATTGAGCTGTAATAAACAGTCCAGTGCAAATGTCTTTATGATAAAATGATTTTTTTTCTTCCGGGTAGATGCCCAGTAATGGGTTTGCAGGATCAAATGTAAGGACTAGTTTGAGTTCTTTCAGGGCTCTCCATATTTCCTTTCAAAACAGTTGTGTTAGTTTGCAGTTCCACCAGCAGTGTAAAAGTGTTCCCTGTCTCCACATCTATACCAGCATATGCAGCTTTGAGGCTCTGTGATGTGGGCCATTCTCACTGACATTAGGTGATATCTCAGGGTGGTTTTGATTTGCATTTCTCTGATGGTTAGGGACAATGAGCATTTTTTCATATGTTAGTTAGCCATTCATCTGTCTTCCTTTAGAAAAGGTGCAATAGTTAAGGCAATTCTTAGTAATAAAAACAAGGCCGGGAGCATTAGCCTACCAGACTTTAGGTTATACTACAAGGCCATAGTGATCAAAACAGCATGGTATTGGCACAAAAATTGAGACATAGACATCTGGAACTGAATAGAAAACCATGAGATGAAACTAATATCTTACAGTCACCTGATCTTGATAAATCAAACAAAAACATACACTGGGGAAAAGAATTCCTAGTCAATAAATGGTGTTGGGAGAACTGGATAACCACATGTAAAAACTAGACCTGAAACTGGACCTACACCTCTCACCACTTACAAAAATTGACTCAAGGGCAGCACCTATGGCTCAGTGAGTAGGATGCCGGCCCCATATACTGAGGGTTGTGGGTTTGAACCCGGTCCCGGCCAAACTGTAAATTATGCTTAAATTATAGGTACATAAATTATTCATAGGAATTAAAATATGAACAGGAATCATGTAAATTAATTGTCCCACATTTTGCCTTGACTGTACACACCAAGAACTAATATGGATAATTCCATTTTGTCACAGACTTAGATATGCATGGGTGTAGCCCCGGCCAGAGCTGACCATTTCCTATTCTCTAGGATACAGACATTAAAATACAAAAATAATTCCAATATTATTGTACCTTCCAATTCCCACTCATGTTGATTTCAACCTTTAATGCTAAAACTCTATATAAATTGTTGTAGCAAAAAAAGTATTCCCATTTCCAAGCTTCTGAAAATAGAAGAAGCAGAAAACAGAAGATAGGCCCAGGGTATGTAAAACTATTACTAAGTAAAATTAGCTGCATTAAAAGCAACACTATTTTTTTTTTTGAGACAGAGTCTTACATTGTCACCCCTGGTAGAGTGCCGTGGCTCACAGCAACCACAAACTCTTGGGCTCAAGTAATTCTCTTGCCTCAAGCCCCCTACAAGTGCCCACCACACACCAGGCTATTCGTTTTTGTTTTGTTTTGTTTTGTTTTTTGAGAGACAGGGGTTTGTTCTTGCTCAGGCTGGCTTTGAACTCCTGAGCTCAAGCAATCAGGCTGCTTTGGCCTCCCAGAAGGCTGAGATTACAGGAGTGAGCCCCATGTCCAGCTGTATAACTTTTCAAAACATACAGTCATAACAAAACTTCTCAATATTTCAAACTATAGCAAAACCTCTGTAAGTTAACTGCATGAGGGACTGTAATAAATTGCACAACATACAGCGGTGGTCACCACAAGGAACTAGACCTTAGTGCATGTAATATGTGTCTGAATCTATGGAAATTAGGTCAATTTAAGGAGGCGGTCAATATAGGGAGGTTCTACTATATATAAAAAATGGAGTTCTCAGGTTGGTGCCTATGACTCAAGTGGCAAAGGTACCAGCCACATACACCTGAGCTGGCAGGTTCGAATCCAGCCCAGGCCCACCAAACAATAATGATGGCTGCATCCAAAAAATAGTTGGGCATTGTGACAGGCGCCTATAGTCATAGCTATTGGGAGGCTGAGGCAGGAAAATCGCTTGAGCTCAGGAGTTGGAGGTTGTTGTGAACTGTGATGCCACAGCATTCTACCCAGGGTGATAGCTTGAGGCTCTGTGTCCAAAAAAAAAAAAAAAAAGATGGAGTTCTCTTCAGCTTAATAAAGAGGAATTTTGTTTGGTATGTTCTTATAGTGTTTATTTTGCCTACTATTATCTTCTGAGGATATCTAAAAGCAAATTAAGAATGTTTCAGTTCTCTGTAAACAATAAATCTTCGAGGGATAGAACAAAATGTAATAACTAGAACAGTTAAGACAAGAAAAAGGTGTGGGTGTTCTGTGTAGGGGGTGAAAGGCAGAAGGTTTCAACTTCAATCTGAGGGCCCGGGTTATGTGCAGGTAATGAAAAAAATAAACTGAGGTTATTAATGAGGACAAGGTAGAAGAAATACTTTGGATAGGCCCTAAAGGCTGTTGAAAACAGATTACTGGAGAATAGAGTAAGGTAATAAAAACTAGGGAATGAGGAATGAAGCAAGAATAACCTGTAAAGGAAAAAAAGGTTTCCTTCCTGACCTCACTTGTTTGTTATTGAGTAATCCATACAGTAAAAAAGCAACAACACCTAACAGTAGACAAAAGTGTATTTGAAAAGAAAATTCTTATTTTCTCAATCTATTCATTAATTTCCCTTCACAGAAACTACAGTATTTTCTTCCAGATATTCTCTATGATTGGATAGATATACCTAAAACCTGCCCATTAAAAAGTAGTAGAATAGGGAAGAGAGGGGCAAAATGGCCGACTGTAAGCAGCTTCCGACAAAGACTCCTGTCCAAAAGGAAAGATAAGCTTCAGAAACTGCCCAATTAGCTGAAGACTGAGAGCCCAGCAGAGAGAGTGAGAGAAGTGATAGCCACAGGTCACCTCTGAGGCAAGCTGCGATGTCCAGAAACCAAGCTTCAGGCACAAAAACTGAACTAAAGTTTTCTGCCATTATGAACTTTCAGGACACCCTTCCCCCCTTACCTGAGCGCCAGAAGCCTGACCTCTGCTGAAACTGAGGGTGGAGGACTTGAGCAGTGCCCACTTTCCCTATCAGGATCAGGCAGCCTGCCAGGTAAGAAACTGAGGCCCCACCGAGCCCCCCAGGCCAGGGATGCTGCAGGGACCCCCACATGGCTCCGATCTGTGACCCACTGGGCCTCAGCCTACCGCCTGCAGCAGCCAAGAACTCCGCCAGGACCCCCACCAGCCCTTGGCCCACACCACCAGCAGCCAGGAACTCCCCTGGGACTTCCACACCCGCTGATTTGCAACACCGCCAGCAGCGGCCAGTAAGTCCGCAGGGACTCTCCTGTGGTGCCGATCTGTGCCCTGCCAGGTCTGAGCCCACCACCCACCGAGGCCCATCTGCCCATCTGTGCCCCAGGTTCACTGCCCACAGTGGCCAGGAACTCCACTCCAGTGGGACCCCGGCAGCCCTGACTGGCACCCCGCCCGGCCTTGAGCTGCCAGCAGCGAGGAAGTTCACTGAGACTCACTCCTGGGCGATCTGCAGCCCGGCCTCGGCCTGCCACCGGCTAGGATCCTCGCCTGGCTCCGATAGATGCTCCAGGCCCCCCGCCACAGCAGCCAAAAACTCCACACCACTGGGACCCCTGCACAGCCCCAACTAGCACCCCACTGGGCCGTGACCCACTGCCAACAGCAGCCAGGAAGTCCACTGGGACTCCCTCCTAGGGCTATCTGTGCCCTGCCCAGCCTCAGCCTGCCGCCTGCCGGGACCCCTGCGTGACTCTGATCCATGCCCTTCGGGACTCAGCCCTCTGCTTGTAGTAGCCAGGGACCCTACTGGGACTCCCATGCCTGGCCTTCGCCTGCCACCCACACCAGCCAGGGGCTCCACTAGGAACCTGCCAGGCCTCCACCTGCCTGCCCGG
Organism: Arctocebus calabarensis; assembly: GCA_963573935.1. NCBI lineage: Eukaryota > Metazoa > Chordata > Mammalia > Primates > Lorisidae > Arctocebus > Arctocebus calabarensis. The sequence goes on along the minus strand of CAUYON010183904.1, from coordinate 84 downwards.
GCCAGGAACTCTGGGAGCCACACAACCTGCCTCCTCCCCTACCCTCTCTGCTTCCGCACTGGCCTCGTCCATCTGGCCAGAAAC
>CAUYON010183901.1:0-10902 GCA_963573935.1 Arctocebus calabarensis | reverse complement strand
CCAGTTTAAAATCAAACAGCGGCTGGGCTTTTGTTGTTGTTGCTCTTTCTGTTCTTTTGATCCCAGAGCCCCATGAAAATTAAAACTGTGTATTGGATGGGATCTGGCCCTGTCTCTCACTAGAGGTTAAAAAAAAGTTTTGAACTTGGGTCCCTGGTTGCTTCTTTGGGAGAGTGAATAGATAAATGGCTAGAAGGAGAGGACGTGGAGGACGTGCCCCAAGGACATCGGGCCTGCGAAGGGGCCCCACAGTTTTTTAGCACAGCTGTCCAGATTGCTTCATCTGGTTCCCCCCCGCGAGGCAAGAGCTAAACCTTTAAAACTTTTTATAAACTTTAAAGCTCTCCAAATGAAGTGATTTTTATATCAACCAAGCTTTGCAAATGAAGAAGGTATACAAATACAAATAGAAGTACTAAAAGATATCTTAATGTTTGAAGTTCTTGAATTAATTTGGCTAATAAATGATCATTTTTGGATTCTTACCAGTTAATGTCTGATTATAGGGAGCATTGGCTGCTGCAATACATTCTAACCAGACCTGACTTTGTTCATCGTAAGACATCACAAAGAGGAAATCGCAAGCATCTGCAATTCCAGAGTAATTATAGCACCTTCTGTCTATGTTCTTTGGAGACCACGCTACATCAAAGGTTACCTGTGAAGAGAAACATCACTTTACGTATAACATGATGAAATGTGTATGTTTATGTCATATTTTTTTAATTTACTTTCATGCCTCATACTACCCACAAAAAAAGAACTGTTTACAGCATATGAATTAGAACAGTTCTCAGAAATATATTTTTTGCCTCCATTGGACTAATTCAGACTTATATTTGGACGTGTAATGACCAAGAATAGAGCATTATATAGAAGACAGGTTTTAAACTCTTAAGTCTTCAGAAACTAGGCTCACGGAAAAGAGTATAATAACAATAGGGTGTGGTGGTGCCCTTGAGTACCTGGAGAGCAAAGGCAAATATAAAAGTTTCTAAAATGTTGTGCAAGCTAAATGTGTCACTTATTGGTGTAACCTGACTGGGTTGTCCCCCTGATTCACAGTTTAGACTATATGGTAGGTTTGGCCCAATATTACCGTTAGAAAATAGTGGTGTTTTATGGTCCAGAGGTATAAATTAACCAACTCAAAAAGTCAAGCAAATCACTTCAGTGATCACCTTTTATGGAAATACTCAAATTAAACTTGAGTAATAGCTTTCATTTTGAAAGGTAAGGCAGCATTCAACACGGATGAGTTTCTTTTATCTGTTTATATATAGCCTTAAACAAATATTAATGAGTCTTATTTTATATGTGTACAAATGTTCTAAAACTTCATTAAAGATTGTTTTTGTCCTTAACTAGGCACTCAATAAACACTTATTGATAATTTTAAAAACTGAGAAGTTAATACGTTAGGTAGACTTTTTATACTTTGGCCAGTTCTAGCAAAATTTTTTTCAGGACATAATCTCTGTAATTCTCTGAGCATTTTCACCAAAGGGAACTCTGCTTTACAAATGCAAGCTTTCCTCAATAGCTCTCCAACAAAATAGGTTATGAAGTACAATTTTTACAGATTGGACCCCATTTTATCTCTGCCTTCTACAACCAAGAGTATTATAGAAAAAAGTAATGATTCCATCTAAACAGGTAAATTTAAAATCCATTTTATAAGAAAAAAAATGATTCTATCTAAACAGGTAAATTTAAAATCCATTTTGTAAGTCCTTACCTCTTTCCTGCACATTAAAAGTATTTTCACCTGGATTTCCTGTCATAATTCATCTCACATTTTTGAGAAGACAGCATTAGTCTACTAGACAAGAAAACGAAAGACTCGGATTCTAGTCTTCATCCTGTTTTAACTAGGTCTATGTCATTGCTAATTTACTTAAATCATTTTGTTTTCCTACCTATAAAAGTAAGGATGTAGAAAAGACTCTTCAAGGGTATTTGCTTCTCTTTAATTCTATGACCATGATTCTGTAAACTAATGTCATCCTCTTATCCTCAAAACTCATTTCTCCCTCTAGATTCTCTATTTTAGTCATTTTTCTTGGTTAGCAATTTAAGAAATCTCAGGTCATTTTTCTTCCTTCACACCCAAACCTAATCTCACATTTTCCTTTGGAGAGCCTCCCACAGTTGTCCTGCCCCTTCCTTTCTATTAACCAATTCACTTTAACAAACATTTATTGACCATTTCTTGACTATCCAAAGCAGAACCGTAAGCCTCTATTTACCAGATTATTGAGGTAGTCATTACTGGTCTGCCTTTTTCCTCTAGTTTCACAAGCTACCATGGAATAATCTCCCCAAACACTATTCTACATGTGTAACCCATCACATGCAGAATAAATGCATACTTCTCTGTCTGATGTTCTGGATCTTCCAGAGTCTGGCCCACCTTCACAACTGTGCCTCTCACTAATTCACCTAACATAAACTTGACTGGCTCAGATCGTCCTACTCATCTCTCAAACATGGAACTAGCTAATCCTACTGCAAGGTCTTCCTCCCTGCCTTTTCACTGCAGCTTAATCAGCACTGGCAAATAGGTTAGAACTGATGTATGGGATACAACCTATCAGTAACTACCATCTAGAGAATGAAGGAAAGATTTCTGAGACCAAAATTAGTGAGGAGGAGAGGGGGATGAGGTCCTGCATACCGTGTATTTACCATTCTTGATGTACACTGTACTCATCTAAGAAGCTGAATTCTGACAAACTTTCCCTACACGCGTAAAGCTACAAAGATGCCCCTTGCAATTCACTTATTTTACCAGTGATTCTTAAACGCATGATGACCAACTGCACCAGAATGCTTTGTAAAAATATTGTTACCTATGTTCTGCCTGACTAATGACTCAGGTTATTATGCTCCCCAATATCTATGTTTGAGTGAGAAATATGTTTCCTACAAAAAGAAAAATCAACAAAAGTTCCAGAAAAATTTTTTGCTGAAATTCTTTACCATTCTGTTTCTGTAAAACTAAGATTGTATTGGTCATATCCTCAAAAATACTTAACAAGAAAAATACGGAGTTTCCAAAAAATTAATGAATTTTTACCTGGGATCCCTCAATTTCACGATGGAAATTATCTGTGGTTTCTCTGACTAAAGCAGTTAATGCATCATATTCAGGTGCTGAACAATTCACTTCTTGCTCTATATCTATATTAATTCCATCCATATATTGTGATTTGGCCAAATCAATTTTTTGAGCTATCCAGGATGCTCTGAAAGTCGGATGAATGATATCCTGTAAGGATACATCCCCTGCGGAAGAAGTGGACATCTTTTGTACATAAATGTTTTTCACAATGACATTTACTTACAAATCCATTCCAAAGAGATCAAAGTGTCTTTAAAACATTTTATTATTTTGGGAAGACTACACCCCTTCCTTAAGTTTTGCAAATGAAGAATGAATATACTAAAATAATAGAAAGGTTACTTACTGGTCTCCAAAACAACCATCATGAATAATTAGTGAAATGATTCTCAAGTTAGAAGCAGAAATTGTTGCCTATGACTAAGTAAAAGTCATGCTAATTAGGCAGTCACATTTTGCTCAACTCCATGCAGTGGTTTATTTAATTTTTAGAAATAGATCTGTATTTATGAAACAAATTATATACTATTTAAGATCAATTTTAGGATCCTGAAAAAAAAATTAGCATAAAAAGAATTTTTCTGAAAGTCAGTACAATAGCAAGTAATAGATAAAGCTACCAATTTGATGGATTCACAGATCTGGTAAAAAAACATACCTTTAAGTACTACTCTGGCTCCTCTTGAATGAGCATAGCACATAAGTTCAGAGTCATATTTTCCAAAAGCTACCACAGTAGTAATCTGTGACCAATCATAAGATTTCCAATTTTTTTGTCCAGCATCAAACACAAAGACCTGCCAGAAAAGGATAAGCATCATTTAAAACAATGGCATGCTGACCATCCAAAATACATTAAGCACCACTATACAGATATCAGGAGCCATGCTACAGTAGTAAGACATAGGAGTCCTAACATAACTGGTGCCAGGCGTAGTCAAGTCTAATTGGCTTGTGGGCAAGGATGAGCCTGGAAGAAATAGTGGCAAGTGTCAAAGCCTGGAGGCAGAAAACATAGTAGTCCTGTAACTAATACCTAGCACAGCCAACACCTAGAATTTGGAGAGAGAACACAGTGAAGAATCAGAGAATGGTAGGCAGGAGTTAAATCATGTAGGGCTTAGTAAACCCTATTAGTACTCCATTAGCTATCCTGAGGGAAAGGGAGAGAATAAAAGCAATTTTTAAGGAAGGTAAGTATTTTAGAAACATCCCTTTAGCCGAAATAGGAAATGAATTAAAGAGGCCAAAACTGGAGGCAGAATAGGGAAGCTCAGGAAGGAACCATCAGCTAAAACTGTTTCAGGGTAGGGCACAGTGGCTCACACTTGTAATCCCAGCACTCTGGGAGGCCGAGGGGGAAGATCAGTTTAGGACAGGAGTCGAAGACCTGTCTCTAAAAAACAAAAATTAGCCAGGTGTGCCAGGTGAAGCAGGGGGATCATCTGAGTTTGAGGTTACGGTGAACTGTATCACATCATTGCACTCCAGCCTGAGTGACTGTGAGAGACAATGTTCTTAAAAAAACAAAAACATTAACCGTGGAACTGGACAGACTATACTTTCAGGGGCTAGACTAAGCCTGAAGACCCAAAGTCACAATTTGCAAGACATTTCCTACAGGAAGCCATCAAAGAATTTCCTAATAAATGATGTGTGCTGACAGTCCTCCTAGATGCCTGAGGCCTTTTACCCCTCCCTAGGGATGCGGTTGACTTGTGATGTCAGTAAAAACTCATCATTTGGAAGGGAGTATAGTGCGACTCATCTCCAGGGTGGACCTTCCCTTTTGAATAAGGAATTGGGTGGGTGGTCCCAATGAGCACAATTTTGTTTCTTTGTATAATTGATTTTCAAAGTGCCCACAAATACTGCCTAATCCACTAGGTATTGGGTTCCACCAGAATCTTCAGATTGTTAAAAACTATTTTAATTGGGAGTCTATTAAGCTGAAATAGTTCCTGCTTTGGCTTCCTGCTTAGGTAAACAAAGTCAACAGTACATCTAAATTTAAGCTTAACCTATCAGAAACTGCCACCTAATCTCTATGGACTTTCCACCAAGTCACAAAACCGACCCCATAGCCAATCAAGTAAATGTTTTACTTTACTTGATTGTCTGACGTTTTAACAAGATGTTAGGTTTCCACACTAGGCAGGTTCTCCCTAAACACTTCCACCACTTTTATTTCTTCTCCTAAACCTTGGATATGGACTTTTTAATTGGCATTGAAATGCCCCTGTCTCAAAGTTAACCGACTAGATTAAGAAGTAGGATCATTCCTATTTCTACAAAAGACATGCTCTTGGAACTAAGTCTTTCGGCCTCCCTGATATGTTCCAATTCCTGCTAGTCATCAACCTCTAAGCTCCCAGTTAGTTTTAATATTGCTTCCAAAAGGGTGTTTGAATAAAAGCTGCCAGGAGCCTTGTATATTGCTAAATGAGTATAATGAAAATTTACTGACAGATCTATTTTTACTACCCTTTTTGGGTGGTTTTGACGTGCCACTCTGCCTTCCAAAGGACTGTGGGAGTGCTATGATTCTTTCGAATTTATAAATCGTCATTCTCCTGGAAACCAAAAACTGGACTCTATCTTTCAGAGAGGCCCAGCTAGGGAATGAAAGAGCTGTGCTCTGGGTCGGATCCGGGTTTGAACCTTTCCTGCCAAGAGTTAGGGTTAGGCCCTTCCAGTCTGTGACCCCAGGAGTTACTCAACTCTCTGAGCCCGAGCTTCCTCATCTGCACGCTGAGGGAAAGCCTCCAACACGGAGGCCCTCAACCAGTGGCACTCACGCCACCTCTCCCTCGGTAGGGATGGGTTCTACTCTCGACTTCTCAGCGGGCTTTGCGACCCTGACCCGGGGGAGTAGGGGAGAGGCGCTGACCTCGAAGTCCCGGCGGTGGCGGATCGAGCGGCAGAGCTCGAGCTCCGGACACGGGCAGTTGGCCCTGGCCGCGAGCGGCAGCACCAACAGCGCCAGCAGAGCGAGCCCAGAGGCACTAGACGGCTGGCGGGCGAGGAAGCGCCGGCGTCTGAACCGCGGCACTGCCATGCCAGTCGCCGGGTGGCCAAACTGTGGGAGCCGAGTCTTCCCCCTACGCCAGAGGGCTGCTGTGCGGCAGGGCGTGACGTGGGAGGTGGGGCGTGGCTACGTGCAGAGCGTAATTACGTAAGGGGCGTGCCAATGCGGGGCGTGGCTATGAGGAGGGAGGTGGGGCACGAGAGGGGCGGTGCAGAGCGCGGCTGGGCGCGGGCCGGCCGCCTGGCAGAGGGTGGACTCGAACGCGTCCTACTCTCTCACCTTCATGATCTCCCCCGAGCGGTGCTCCTCTCTTTGGCTCAGGGTACTGGTTAGTTGTGTGCTTGGGGAGTCTCCCAAAATGGAACGTCTTTGGAAGGCACGACTGAGCAGCATGTTTGGAGTAGCCAAAAGGTTTTTACCATATTGATGTCAGTTCTGAGTTAAGATGTAAGTTGGAATACAAGCATCTCATTTCGCTTACTCCCGTCTTTAAATACCATTAAAAACCAACCCAGGAGATGACAGTAACAAAATGCTGGAGGCTAGAAAGCATACCTATGAGAGGTTAATCGAAAATAAAGGGATTGGCAGGGTGGCGTGGCTTGCTTTGTAATCCCAGCGCTCTGGGAGGCCCAGGCCAGTGGATCCCTCTAGCCCAGTAGACCAGCCTGAGAGCCAGACGCCGTCCTTAAAAAATAGAAAAAAATAGCCCCGAGTTGTGGCGGCTCCTGTAGTCCCAGCTCCTGGGGAGGTTAAGGCAGGAGGGTTGCTTGAACCCAGGAGGGCTGGCTCCTGTCCTGGAGGCTGAGGCAGGAAGATCCCTTGAACCAAGAGGTTGCTGTGAGTTAGGCTGATGGCATGGAACTCTAGACTGGGCAACAGAGTGAGACTCTGTCTCAAAAAATTAAATGAATGAATGAATGAATAGGATTAGCTGAAGGCCATTTGAGAAGCGGTTAGATCGCTAGATCTGTCTCCCCTACAGATCTCCTAGGTTTACTTCTAGGAAGAGGGTAAATTCTCTAGAAAGGATATGGATAAAACACCTAAAACAGTAAATAAAAGACTTCGTGCCTACTGAAAACCAGAATCCTGTCTAGACTGATCAGAATCTGATTAACACAGAGGCTGATCAAAGCCTAAAGATTTTCGGGACAAACTCTATAGCAAGTTCAGAGTCAACAGGAATAGCCAACCACTCCGAGTTCCCTCTCTTTACTTTTTGTTTTAACTTTTAATCAAGGACCAATGCAAGGAAGAGGCCCAAACAACAGAACCAAGAATATGAACACCTCAAAAAACTTCTAGTAATGTCTGCAGAAGGATAACAGAATATGAAGTCACAATACATTGCCATTAAAGGGATGGGGTGGAAAATAAAAAATAGAGTTCTTGGAAAAAGAAAGAAGATAGCAGAAATGAAAAATAAAATCAGCAGATGATAACACCGAGGAATGTCGACAAAGACAAAAAGAAAGATAAAATTGGAAAAGTAGTACATAGACAAGAAGAAAAAAATCAAGTAATTCATAAGGCTGCTTGAAAAGGATAAAAGATAATTACCAAGGTTCTAGGATGGAAGGATGAGAGTTTTCAGAATGAAAAGGCAAAAAAAGGTCCTGAAATCTGCCAGACAGGGGGAAAAAATGTCACAAAGGGTTATCAGAATGTCACCAGAATTCCCAAAAGCAACACCTAAAGCTCAAAGATAATGAAATAATTCCGTTGCTTTTCTGAAAGGTATGTGATTTCCATTTAAGATTCTTCCAAATTACCAATCAAGTGGGAAAGTAGAATGAGGATTTTGCAGACATATAAAATATTCAAAATATTTACTTACCAAACATTCCTTCTCAAGAAGCTGCTAGAGAATGTGCTTCACCAAAACAAGGAAATAAATAACAAAAGAGGAATAATGGGGACATGAGCAACAGGAGAGAAAATGAATCTTCCTCCCCAGTTATCAATGATAACTGCTCAGTGTCAGGAGAGAAAATGAATCTTCCTCCCCCAGTTATCAATGATAACTGCTCATCTAGAAAAGGCTGGATCATGTTGGAGAATTTATAATGACACTTATCAGTAGCCATTTCACTTTGAAGTGAACAGTTATAGTGAAAGTTCAGAAAACCATTATTTTGCAAATGATCCAATCTGGACCAGCTAAAGAAGAATTTAGGGGCAGAGGTGACATCCCTTTATTCAGCTTGCTGCGGCCAGTAAGCAAGTGCAGGAAGTCCATGCAAGAGGAAAGTCCTGTACATTTTTATGTCCAGGGAACAATAACGGCTAGGTGCGAAACAGGAATTCATGACATCATTGTGCATAGTTATTGCTATCTAAGAAAACATGGTGTCTTCTGGTGAAACTCTGGACAAGAAATCCCTGTTGTTTACTTTTGACTTTGCCCCACAAAGCCCTGTTGTTTACTTTTGACTTGCCCCACAAACATCTTTTTATTGATGAGGTACAGAATAATGGTGGTGTAGAACTGAGACTGATTGATAAACTCAATGAAGAAGTACCTATATGATAAACTCAATGAAGAAGTACCTATAACCACAAGTTCCACATCTGCAGATTCAACCAACCTCAGATCAAAAATATTTTAAAATAATAAAAGTATGACAAGAAGAAGTACTATAAATGAAAAATACAGTGTAACAACTATCTACATAGCATTTACATTGGTTTATGTATTGAAAACAATAGAGAAGATTTAAAGCATATGGAAGGATCTGTATAGATTATATGCAAATAGTACAAATAGTATGCCATGTTATATAAGGGACTTGAGATTCATGGATTTCAGTATCTTCAGGAATCCTGGAACCAACCCCCAAACCCCCTTGCAGGTACTGAGAAATGGCTGTTCTTATAAGTGCATCCCAAGGGCCATTCAGACTATAAGGCTAGACTGGCTAAGGGGAAGCCATTTTGCTTCTGGTATGCTTTTGACTTGTTCTGTCTTAAAAGGTTAGAAATAATTTGCTGCTTGCTTACATAGCAGCTGGGCACAAGATTAGAAAATGAGAAAATGACCTTGAGGAAAAACAGACTCAAGAGTCTGGAACAGGCCAACTCAGACTGCTGATGACAAGATCTACCAGACAATCTATTGTTTGCTGATAACCATGGAGCAAGTCATAATGACTTGCAGAAAACTTGCTTACGCCACCACCTCCTTCACCCCTTCCTTTTATAAGGTGTTCAGTAAGCAGAGAAAGATGAAGTTGTCTTTGAGATAACAGTCTACCATCTCCTTAGGCTTCTAGCACTTGAATAAACCACTTTTTCTTCACCAGCACTTTCCTCTTGTGTCTTGGGCACCGAGCAGGTGAACGTGCATTTGGCAACATTCTTGCTATGAACAGTTCCACTGAATCTGGTTGCCTTTATTTCAAGGAAAAGAGCTTTCTGATTCCCATAGAATCAGATTGTATTCTGTAATACAGAAGAAAACAGCTATCTTCCTGCACTGGGAGTCCCTGAGATCACCCCCAAGTTCAGTGTTATACTAGAAGAATTCACAGGACTTAGTGGTTCTCACAGCTAAGATTTATTTCAGCAGAAAGATAATAAAGCAAAATCAGCAAAGGGAAACAGTGTACACAGCAAGCAACCAAACACAAGCTTCTAAGAGTATACGCCCTGTGGAATCACACAGGACACCATCATCGCATTGTGACATGTGTGAAGTGTTGTCAACCATGGAAACTCCTTAGAGACTGAGGAAATAGGAAGAAATCCTCGGAAATTCTCAGACACCACCTACTGGCCAACCTGGGAAACAGGCCTTTCTAAGGATAGCAGTCTTAGCCCTGTTACAGTAATTCTTTCCTGCATAGGGCCCAAATGAGGAATTCCTGTACATGTGTGTATGCACAGAGCATGTATATATGCTCACCTGTGCACACACTTTCTGGAAGAATGCTCAAGAAGCTAGGAACAGTGTTTATCTCTGAAGAGGAAAGTAGGGCCTAGGAGGAAGTGGGATGAAGGAGAAATTTTTTTTTACTATTTACTCTGTTGTTCCTTTTGGAGCCTATCTCATCAGAGTAAGATTTAAAGAACTATAACTATGTTAATGAAGTACCTCTAAAAAATTAATTTTTGTTTCCCTTTTAGCTTATGAGCAGAACAAAATATTCTGACTTGCCTTGTTTCTTAGAATGAAAAACTCATCCAAAGGCACCTAGTGTTCTCTCTGGAGCTTGTAATTAGAGGATTTTGACACAAGTGTGTTTTCTAAAAATTCTTTAATTATATATGTGGTTCCAATTAAATTGCTTTGAAACCTATGAGTAGCTTAGGTATCAGCAATTATATAAAACTCACTTTCAAATTAGGAGAATTCCACTGATCTGCTCTCATTGATTCATGTGGCCTGTTAAAATCATCTTCTAGGCTCGGCGCCTGTGGCTCAACGGGATAAGGCGCCAGCCATGTACACCTGTGCTCGTGGGTTCGAATCTAGCCTGGGCCCACCAAAGAACAATGAGGGCTGCAACCAAACAATGGCCAGGCGTTGTGGCGGGTGCCTGTAGTTCCAGCTACTTGGGAGGCGGAGGCAAGAGACTCGCTTGAGCCCAGGAATTGGAGGTTGCTGTGAGCTGTGATGCCACAACACTCTATCCAGGTGACAGCTTGAGGCTCTGTCTCAAAAAAAAAAAAAATCATCTTCTAGTTTCCTGGACTCTAGTCTCTTCCTCCTCTAATCCATCTGACAAATCTATGATTTTCAAACTTT
>CAUYON010183897.1:0-20068 GCA_963573935.1 Arctocebus calabarensis | reverse complement strand
CCTTAGCTGCTTGAGCCACAGGCTCCAAGCCTGATTTACATTTTTAAAAGATCACTCTTGACTGTTATGAGAGAATTGATGTGGGGGGGGTTGGAGGGAGAGGAAGCAGGATGACCAGGTTGGTGACTGCTACAGTAGCCCAGGCAGGGGCTTAGCCTAGGGTGGTAGAGTGGAGAGGACAGGGTCGGGATGTGCTCTGGAGTAAAGCAGGCAGCAGCACTTGCTGGCAGTTTGGGTATGAGGATAAGGGAAAAAGGAGACCTGCCTGAGCAACATAGTAAGACCCCATCTTTACACAAAAAGTTTTTAAAAAATGGTCTGGTAACGGTGGTGGCGCTGATACTCCCAGCTACTCAGGAGGCTGAGGCAGGCTACCCAGAAGTTGAAAGTTGGTGTGAGCTATGGTGGATGTCACTGTACGCTAGCTCAGGAGACAGAGAGACTCCGTTTCAAAAACAAAAAGGAAAGGAGATTCAAGCATATCTCTAAGTTTGGGGAGAAGAGTTAGAGAGGAGTGTATTTAAGGGAAATCTTTGGAGCCCTGTAGAAGACACCTTTTAAGCATCCAAAGGGCAATGTCAAATAACGGTTGTAATTAGAAGTTAGAGTTCTAGGTGGTGCCTGTAGCTCCGTGGGTAGGGCACTGGCCCCATACACCAAGGCTGGCGGGTTCAAACCTGGCCCGGACCAGCTAAAACAATAATGACAACTGCAACAACAACAACAAAAAAATAGCTAGGTGTGGCAGCCCAGCTACTTGGGAGGTGGAGGCAAGAGGTTCACTTCAGTCCAAGAGTCTGAGGTTGCTGTGAGTTATGATGTCACAGCACTCTACCAAGGGTGACATAGTGAGACTCTGTCCAAAAAAAAAAGGAGAAGTTGGAGTTCTGGAGAGAGGTCTGCCCTGGAAATATAAATGTGGGAGTCATTGACTTGGAGAAAGTTTATAAATCCAAGAGATTGTGCTTTTCAAAGTGTGGTCCATGGACCAGCATCATTGATACCATCTGGGAACTCGACAGAAATGCAGAATCTCAGGCCCACCCATCCCAGACACGATCAATAGGAATCTGTATTGTAAGAAGATATGCATGTGATCTGTGTGCACTTAAAGTTTGAGATGTGCTGTTCTAATGATGAGCAGAGAAAGAAGGGAGGCCTGTGCTGAGCCCAGGTGCACACAGCATTTAAAGATGGAGTGGAAGCTCGGTGCCTCTTGGCTCAACGGACTAAGGCACCAGCCACATACACCTAAGCTGGCAGGTTCGAATCCAGCCTGGGCCTGCCAAACAATAATGACGGCTGCAACCAAAAAAATTGCCAGGCGTTGTGGTGGGCGCCTGTAGTCCCAGCTACTTGGGAGGCAGAGGCAGGAGACTTGCTTGAGTCCAGGAGTTGGAGGTTGCTGTGAGCTATGAGCTCACACGGCACTCTATCCAGGGTGACAGCTTGAGGCTCTGTCTCAAAAAAAAATAATAATAATTAATAAATAAATAAAGATGGAGTGGAGGAGTGGGCCTGGCAAGGAAGACAGATGACAGCCGGTGAGTGAGGATCTGCCGGTCCAGCAAGATTTGAAGCCTTATGACCCAGGGCCTTTGCTTCCATTACTTCTCAGCCTCCCCATTACAGACGGGAAAGCCAGGGCTTGAGCATGAATCGGTCCTGTTAGGATGGGAGGAGATTCTGCCATCAACAGCAGCTTGGCTTCAGGTAGGAAGGTTCTGAGTCCAGGAGCAGAGAGGGGGGTGTTGGGGCCCCGTGGGCTGAGGAGCACCCAGAGGCACCTGGTCCTGAGCCCCTGGCCTGTGTCATATGTGTTTCACTTGAGACTCGGTTTCCCCATCTGTGTAATATTTCCTGGGTTGTCCACCCTGGACTCCATCACCCCAGCTAGGATTGTAAGCATCGTCCTCGCTCCCCTCCCTTCCCTCATGCAGTCTGCATCCGAGCCTCCTTGGTTCTGCTTCCTAAATATTTTTCCTAATCCATCCCCTGGTTTCCATTCTCCCTGCCTTCTCGTCTGTTGGTTCTTTCCAGCAGTCTAGTAATTCTCTCCAGTCTGTGTGTCCCCGACATGCTTCATTTAGAATTACAAATCTAACTCAGCATCTGTTCTGAGTGACTCCTCACTGTCCACAAGATAGAGGTGAGGCGTCCTCGCCCTGGTGGTCTGGCCCCTGATGGAGCTCCAGTATCAGCTCTGGTAACTTGTCCCCAAACTACTCACAAGACCTGAATCTTCCCCCACACTCCTGCCTCCCTGAATTCTGCTGCCACATTTGACTGGCTAATTTCTCATCCTTTGGGAAAATTCAAATGATGTTTCCAGGAGGTCAACTAGGATACCCAAACTGTTTGGTGTCCCTCCTTTTGGATCCTCAGATACCCCCATACCCCATCTCTGTGCACCACACTATTTGGGAAATAGCCAATGATGTGTTTTCTTCCCAGTGGTCTGTGAACTGAGGGTGTAGGCTGTGCTTTGTTCATTTCTGTCATCTCATGTGCTTGGCACTCAATATTTTGGACCTTAGCTAGTGTCTGTTGAATGGGTGAGTGAAAGAGAATGTAGGAGCATTGGACTTGATGGTGCTTAGGAAGCACAGACCTGGGGCCTGTAAAGGCATCTGGGGAGGAGGAAGAGAAGCTGGTGCTCAGAGGCATTGGGCAGTTAGTGTCTTGCCCCAGGCACCATAGGGAAGATTCAAGAACCAAGAAATGCTAGTGGATGGGGTTAGGGACTAATGATGGGTGTCTATAGGTGATTCCTCAGTAGCCAAATCCTTACATCACCTCTCTGAGCTTCAGTTTCCCCATTTGCTAAATGGGGATAATTCCTGCCCATCTCACAGTCTCATTTGAAGATCGAACAATTGAGTGACTACGAATGTGTTTAGGAAGGTAAAACACTTGTATGGTTAAGCTTGTTCTAGTTTTCACAAGGTCAAGACAATCCCCTCCAAGAACTCTCTGGACCCCAGAGACACAGTGAAACACAGTTCTCATCCACCAGCATCTCCAATGTGAACTTCCCTGAGTGCCAGCTCCATGGACAAAACCCCACTAACATCTTGAAGAAACAAATCCACACGTCCCCCAGAGTCACTCTTCCCTTTGATGCCTAAGTAACAATCCTGAGCTCCCGCCCCACACATTGTCCCCTCTCGTGAAATATTGGTGCTCAAATGATTACTATGTGGAGTGCTGGATGCCAAGTGCTCTATTTATTTATTCATTTTTTGGAGACAGAGTCTTCCTCTGTTGCCCAAGCTAGAGTGCCATGCCGTCAGCCTAGCTGATAGAAACCTCAGACTCTGGGTGGCGCCTGTGGCTCAGTGGGTAGGGTGCCAGCCCCATATACCGAGGGTGGCAGGTTCAAACCCAGCCTGGGCCAAACTGCAACAAAAAGATAGCCAGGTGTTGTGGTGGGCACCTGTAGTCCCAGCTACTCGGGAGGCTGAGGCAAAAGCGTTGCCTAAGCCCAGGAGTTGGAGGTTGCTGTGAGCTTCGTGACACCACGGCACTCTACTGAGGGTGATAAAGTAAGACTCTGTCTCTACAAAAAAAAAAAAAAGAAAGAAGCCTCAGACTCCTGGGCTCAAGCGATCCTCCTGCCTCAGCCTCCCAAGTAGCTGGGACTACAGGCACCTACTACAATGCCTAGCTAGTTTTTTTATTTTTAGTAGAGATAGGGTATTGCTCTTGCTCAGGCTAGTCTCTGACTCCTGAGCTCAAGCACTCCGCCCGCCTCAGCCTCCCAGAGTGCTAGGATTACAGATGTCAGCCATGGAGCCTGGGCTCTTTTTTTTTTTTTAATCTGTAGTATTACCACCACAATGAATCTATACTTTCTTTCTTTTTTTTTTTTTTTTTTTGAGACAGAGCTTCAAGCTGTCACCCTGGATAGAGTGCTGTGGCATCACACCCCCAATTCATGGGCTCAAGCGAGTCTCCTGCCTCCTCCTCCCAAGTAGCTGGGACTACAGGCGTCCGCCACAATGCCCAGCCATTTTTTTTTTTTTTTTTTGGTTGCAGCTGTCGTTGTTTGGCAGGCCCGGGCTGGATTTGAACCTGCCAGCTCAGATGTACATGGCAGGCACCTTAGCCCGTTGAGCCACAGGCACCGAGCCTCTGCTTTATTTCATTTGATTATGATGTGAGAATCAAGAAAATTGAGGGCCAGGAGTGGTGGTTCATACCTGTAATCTTAGCACTCTGGGAGGCCGAAGGGGGAGGATTCCTTGAACTCAAGAATTCGAGATCAGCCTGAGCAAGAGTGAGACCCTATCTCTGCTAAAAATGGGGAAAAAAAAATAGCTGGGTGTGTGGCAGGCACCTGTAGTCCTAGCTATTCATAGGCTGAGGCAGAAGGAGCACTTGAACCCAGGAGTTAGAAGTTGCTGTCAGCTACGCTGCAGCCAGGGCACTGTAGCCTGCAGCAACAGAGGAAGACTGTCTCAAAAAAAAAAAAAAAGAAGAAAGAAAAGAAAATTGAGGATCAGCGATTAAGTGACTTCTCCAAGAACAGAGCTGAGTGTCTGAGCAGAACTCAAATCAAGAGCTCCAGCTCTGTGATTCTGAAACTCACTCTTCACCTGCTTCTGAGAAAGTCCAAGACCTGCTTACCTGTTCCACAGATCTGTCTGGTTACCCTTCTCAGCTGCTCACGTGGTCATAAAGTTCCTATGATACTGGGGTCTGGGCTAGGTTAGAGGACATAGTTGTTAGAAAGTTCTATTTCCAAGCTGGCAAACAGTACAAAACAAGTGATAACTTTGGGTAGTTTCCTACAGACAGTCTCAGTAGGCAGAGCATTCCACATAACCTGGGTAGCACACACAAAGAATGACAACTTGTCAAGGTTTTTTTTTTTGAGGCAGAGTCTCAAGCTGTCGCCCTGGATAGAGTGCAATGGCATCACAGCTCACAGCAACTTCAAACTCTTGGACTTAAGCGAGTCTCCTGCCTCAGCCTCCCAAGTAGCTGGGACTACAGGCGCTCGCCACAACACGCAGCTGTTTTTTGGTTGCAGTTGTCATTGTTGCCCAGCAGACCCAGGCTAGGTTCGAACCCGCCACCCTAGGTGTATGTGGCAAGCGCCCTTGCCAACTGAGCTATGGGCACTGCCCATTTTTTCTTATTTTCTTTTTTTTGAGACAGTCTCACTCTGGTGCCCTGTCTAGAGTGACATTATAGCTCACAGCAACCTCAAGTTCTTAGATTCAAGAGATCCTCTTGCCTTGGTTTTTTTTTCTAGTTTTAGTAGAGACAGGGTCTCACTATTGCTCAGGCTGGTCTCAAACTCCTGCGCTCAAGCAATCCACCCGCCTCAGCCCCCCTAGAGTGCTAGGATTACAGGGGTGAGCCACCTGGCCCAGCTTTGTCAAGGTCTTAAAGGAGATTTTTGTTCACTTAGGGGATCTCACGTGGTCCCCTTTGGGTAAGAGACTCAGATTCCCAATTGATGGCACCAACATTAAAATCCCTGAACATTTTTTTGTGTTTTGCCCACTTTTGTGTTATGTTTTCCTTGATTGTTTCAGAGACAGGAACTGTCAGAGGAATGGTGGATTCCCTAATTAAGTATTCAAATATTTAGTGCCTTGGTTAACATGAATTTAATTCACTCAACCCTGGAATGAAAGGCCACCAAAGAATGTGATGATCGATGACCTGCCATTTGCATGATTTATTGAGTTCCTAGGTTGTACCAGTGTGTATACAGTATACACGTGCTTCTAGCACTCAGAGCCATCTGATGAAGTAGTTGTTACAATTTTCCATTTTATGACAAGGAAACTGAGGTTAAGGGAGGAAACTTGCCCACAACAGTCCCCAAGCAAGCTGACCCAGGTAGTATACCCGTCCTATTCAACCGTGATGCGCACACTAAATTTCACCCCACAATGACTCATAAAATCTCCCAGCCAGAAAGGCTCTGAAGGCCCCTAGGCTCAGCCTCCGCCCACTACGGGAATAGAAGGTTATCCAGTTTCTGATCAAATGCCGCCAACGACAGAGAATCCACCACATCACAAGGCAGGGTCCCCACACTGTCAGAAAGTTCCTCGACTTTGAATCGGGGTCTTCTGGGTAGCCTCCATTTCTTGTGGGGGTTCCCACTAACTCCCGGGGACTCGAGAGAGAAATGAGTCAATAGTAGCAGGAAGGAAATCTAACTGAGCTCCCCATCCCCCAGTGAGGATAGCTGCAGGTGACAGGCAAAGGAGGGGTATGAAGGCTGTGCCAAGGAGAGGGAAAGACCCAGAGAGGCGAGCAGGAGGGCCTCAGGGGCCCTCATCCCCTGCACCTTTGCAGCAGCCCCTCCTGTTCCCTCCTGCCTCTATTCCAGCGCCCTGCACCTGGGCGGGCAGCGGTGGATAGTGGGAAGAGTGGGACACGCCGTTGGCCGGGCTTGCAATCGCACTCCGGCCCCAGTGCTGACCTGCTGTGACCTGGGCAAGTCACTTCACTGCTCCGACATTTCCTCAGCTGGTAAACAGGCATAGTGAGCATTAACGGGGAAGGTGTGTGAAGCGTGTACAGAACTGCTCAGTTATAAGCAAACGGCAACCAGATGGAGAAGCAGGCTAGGGTGGTGGTCAAGGGCAGGCTTAGAGTTGGCTGTCTTGGCTTTGTTGTTTAACTTTTTTCTTGAATGGCAAACAGTCCTGGCTTACGATCCAACTTTGGCCGCTTGCCTGTGACCTCAGGCAAGCCATTTAACCTCTCTGCTTCCATTTCCTTATCTTTAAAGCAGGAGTTAATAGCAGTGTCTACTTTTTGATGAAGGTGGAGCAAGGTGGTGTGTGAGAAGCACACAGCGCAGGGCCGAGAGAGTAAGTGCTTAACACGTGTTGGCAACTACCCCTCCTTCCTCTGAGGGCACAGACTCTAACCTCCCTCTTCTCTCTCCACCCCCCCACCCCTGTTTTAGGAAGAGGGAACCACCTGTGAGCTTGGAAAGAAGCTGGCTCATTTAAACATCCTTGCCCCGTGAAAAGGGGGAGCTCTCTTATAAAGATTTTTCTCTCTTTCCCCACCTGCCCCAGAACCTCTCTCTGAGTTATAACTCATGTTAGTGATTCAATCTGAGACTTCCTTTTACAATTTCCTCTGTTTCTCTTTCTTCCACTCCACACCTACCCCTTAGGCTGTGGGCTGAGTTGAGAAATCAAGGAGTGGATGACACATGTCTGAGCAGGGCATGAGGCCTGCACCTGTGATGGGCCCAGGGTCACTCATCCATTGCAGAATCTTCTTGCCAGGGCTGGATCTGGGCAAAGTCATTCCTGCTGTTGCTATGGAGCGTTACATTTCCTGTGCCCTTTACATGGGCTTCGATGCTTCAACGAGTAGAGCGTTGGAACCAGCAGGCACGAATGAGGTCAAATCTCAACATCAGCCACTACTAGCTGTGTGATCTTGTGCAAATCACTGGGTTTCTCTAAGCCTCATTTCTCTCACCTACAAACTATCCTCAAAGGGTTGTGGAGGAGACAAAAAGAAATAATAAGAATAAAGGCTGTGGCAGAGATCAGGTGCATAACAAAGTTGCAAGAATCTTCTGAGTCAAGTGAGACCTTCTGGAACCAGGGAGTCTTTACTTAGGGTCATGCCATTCCCAGGCATGTGGAAATATCTGAATAGTATTCAATTGAATGAATATGCCACATTCCTATAATCCATTCATCTGTTGATGGACATTTATGTTTTTCCAGATTGGGGGTAGTACGAATATTCAGGCAGGAACCTTTGTGTGGACTGATGTTTACATTGCTCTGGGTAAATATTTAGAAGTGGTATTGCTGTGTCACACAATAGGTATATGTTTAATTATGTAAAAAGTTACTAAACTGGTTTCCAAAGTGGTTGTGCTATTTTACACTCTCACCAGTAATGTGTGAAAGTTCCAGTTGCTTCGTAGTCTTGCCAATCTTTGGTATTATTATTAGTCTTTTTTAACTTTAGTCATTCTAGTGGGCAGGAAGTGGTTTTTTTTTTCTTGTGTATTTAATTTGCATTTTTCTAATGACATTCAGCATATTTTCATGTGTTTTTTTTTTTTTTTTTTCTGTGACAGAGTCTCACTATGGCACGTGGTAGAATGCCATCCCGTCACAGCTCACAGCAACCTCAAACTCTTGGGCTTAAGTGATTCTCTTGCCTCAGCCTCCCTAGTAACTTAGACTACAGGTGCCTGCCACAACGCCCAGCTATTATTTTGCCCATCGAGCCGATGTGCTTATTTTTATTTATTTTTTTTTTTATTTTTATTTTTTTTTTGAGACAGAGCCTCAAGCTGTCACCCTGGGCAGAGTGCCGTGACATCACAGCTCACGGCAACCTCCAATACCTGGGCTCAAACGAGTCTCCTGCCTCTGCCTCCCAAGTAGCTAGGAACACAGGCGCCCACCACAACGCCCAGCCATTTCTTGGCTGCAGCCGTCATTGTTGTTTGGCGGGCCCTGGGGCTGGATTCGAACCCGCCAGCTCAGGTGTACGTGGCTGACACCTTAGCCCGTTGAGCCACAGGTGCCGAGCCCCTCCCCACCATGTGCTTACTGACTATTGTTATGTCATCATTTATCTGTTCAAAGCTTTGGCCCGATTGGAAAACTTTTGTTTATCTTATAGATTGTAAAGAATTCTGTGTATATTCTGAATATAAAACCTTTGTCAGCCAGGTGCTGTGGAGCATGCCTGGAATCCTAGCTACTTGGGAGGCTGAGCCAGGAGGATCGATTGAACCCAGGAGTTGCAGGATGTAGTCCCTATGTTAGTGCCTGTTAGTTACCCTTCACTCCCGCCTGGGCAACACAGAAAGACCCTATTTCTTAAAAGAGAAATAGGCCAAGGAGGGTGGATTGCTTGAGCTCAGGTGTTCGAGACTAGTCTGAGAAAGAGTGAGACACTGTCTCTGCTAAAAATAGAAAAACTAGCTGCGAGTTGTGGTGGGCGCCTGTAGTCCTAACTACTTGGAAGGCTGAGGAAAGAGGATCACCTGAGCCCAAGAGTTTGAGGTTGCTGTGAGCTGTGGTAAGGCCATGGCACTCTACCCAGGGCAACAGAGTGAGACTCTGTCTCAAAAAATAAATAAATAAAATAGGGCGGCTCCTGTGGCTCATCGAGTAGGGTGCCAGCCCCATATACCAAATAAGGTGGTGGGTTCAAACCCGGCCTTGGCTGAATTGCAAAACAGAAAAATAGCCGGGCGTTGTGGCGGGCGCCTGTAATCCCAGTTACTTGGGAGGCTGTGGCAAGAGAATCGCCTAAGCCCAGGAGTTGGAGGTTGCTGTGAGCTGTGTGACGCCACAGCACTCTACTGAGGATGATAAAGTGAGACTCTGTCTCTACAAAAAAAAAAAAAATATATATATATATATAAAATAAATAAAAATTAAAAATAAATAAAAACAAATACTTTTGTCAGATAAATGTATTGTGAAAATTTTCTGCCAATGTGTGGCTTATTTCATTTGAAGAACAGAAGATAGGCTCTGTGCTTGTAGCTCAGTGATTAGGGCGCCAGTCACATGCACCCATGCTGGCGGGTTCCAATCAGCCCAGGCCTGCTAAACAACAATAACAACAAAAAATAGCCGGGCGCTGTGGCAGGCACCTGTAGTCCCAGCTACTTGGGAGGCTGAGGCAAGAGAATCGCTTAAGCCCAAGAGTTTGAGGTTGCTGTGAGCTGGGACACCATGGCACTCTACCAAGGGTGACATAGTGAGACTCTGTCTAAAAAAAAAAAGCAGAAGATAAGTTTTTAGTTTTTTTTCTTGAGACAGAGTCTCACTGTGTTGCCCCAGACTAGAGTGCCATGGCCTCAACCTAGCTCACTACAACCTTAAACTCCTGGGCTCCACCTAGTTTCCCACCTCAGCTTCCCCAGTAGCTGGGACTACAGGCAAGGAACACCACACCTATCCGGGTTTTGATCTTACCCAGCTAGTGTCCTACTCCTGACCTCAAGTAAACCTCCCAGTGTGGCCTCCCAAATTGCTTGGATTACAGTTGGAGCCACTGCAACCCTGTGTGTCTGTTTTTACACCAAATATCATGCTGTTGGGTGACGCCTGTGGCTCAGTGGGTAGGGCACCGGCCACATACACTGGGACTGGTGGGTTCAAACCTGGTTAGGGCCTGCTAAAACAACAATGACAAGTGGAAAAAAAACAAAAAAAGTCGGGCATTGTGGCAGGCACCTGTAGTCCCAGCTACTTGGAGGGCTGAGGCAAGAGAATTGCTTAAGCCCAAGTCTGAGGTTGCTGTAAGCTGTGATGCCACGGCACTCTACCCAGGGCAACAGCTTAAGACTCTGTCTCAAAAAAAAACCAAAAACCCAAATATCGTGCTGTTTTAGTTACTATAGCCTTATAAGTTATTTTCAAATCAGGGAGTGTGATGCCTCCATCTTTGTTCTTTTTGACAGGCTTGCTTTGCTTATTTGTATTCTTTTTTAGGTCCATACAAGTTTTAGGATTATTTTTCTATTTCTGTGATAAATGTTTTTTTTTTTTAATGTCGCTCTCGGTAGAGTGCTATGTTGTCACAGCTCACAACAACCTCCAACTCCTGGGCTTAAGTGATTCTCTTGCCTCAGCCTCTCCAGTAGCTGGGACTATAGGCACCAGCCACAGGGCCAGCTATTTATTGGTTGCAGTTGTCATTGTTTAGCAGGCCTGGGCTGGGCTCGAAGCCTTGGTGTATGTGGCCGGCACCCTATTCACTGAGCTATGGGGCCAAACTAATGTTACTGGTATTTTGGTTGGGGTTGCATTGAATCTGTAGATTGCTTTGAGTAGTATATGTAATTTTTTTGGAGGAAAAAATTATAACTTTGGTTTGGTGTTTGTCAAAAGAAAATCTCTATTCCTTTATCTCATTTACCCTACACACTAAGCACTTTACTAGAGGCTTTACATGCATTAGCTCATTTAATCATCAAAACATCTCAAATAGTTATCATTATCTCCATTTAAATGAAAAGATGGGCTTATCGCCTGTAGCTCGGCTAGGGCACCAGCCATATATACACCAGAGCTGACAGGTTTCAATTCAGCCCGGGCCTACCAAACAACAACTCCAACTAAAAGACAGGCGCTGTGGCAGGCGCCTGTAGTTCAAGCTACTTGGGAAGCTGAGGCAAGAGAATTGCTTAGGCCCAAGAGTTTGAGGTTGCTGTGAGCTATAACGCCACAGCACTCTACCAAGGGCAACATAGTGAGACTCTATCACAACAAAATAAATAAATAAATAAACGAAAAAATGGACTATCATGGAACTTAAATCAAATGGAATACCAAAGAACTTAAATCCCTTAATAGTTTTTTTAATATTTATTTATTTGTTTATTTATATTCTTGAGACATAGTCTCAAGCTGTTGCCCTGGGTAGAGTGCCATGGTGTCATAGCTTACAGCAACCTTCAATTCTTGGGCTCAAATGATCCTCTTGCCTCAGTTTTTCTATTTTTAGTAGAGATGGGATCTCACTCTTGCTCAAACTTATGAACTCAAGCAATCCACCCACCTTGGCCTCCCAGATAAATCCCTTAATAGTTTATGTTTATTGAGTGCTTTATAAGTGCCATGCACTGTAACAAATGCTTTGTTATATGTCATTGCCTTTACTTACCTGTGCAGTGAGGCTTTGATTATACTCACTTTACTTATGAGTATGAGATTAAATTACCTACTCAATTTCACCCTGCTAGAAAGTGGTAGAGCTGGGCTCAGCGCCTGTGGCTCAAGTGGCTAAGGTGCCAGCCACATACACCTGAGCTGGCGGTTTTGAATCCAGCCCAGGCTGCCAAAGAACAATGAATGCTGCAGCCAAAAAATAGCTGGGCATTGTGGTGGGTGCTTGTAGTCCCAGCTACTTGGGAGGTGGAGGCAGGAGACTCGCTTGAGCCAAGAGTTGGAGGTTGCTGTGAGCTGTGATTTCACAGCACTCTACCCAGAGCAACAGCTTGAGTCTCTGTCTCAAAAAAAAAGAAAGAGAGAAAGAAAGAAAGTGGTAGAGCTGATTACCACCACTGGACTTGGCTTTAAACAACCCATGTTCATATCTTGTTTTTACACTGTGATTTTGGGCAAGTCACTGGACAGCTTTGAGCTTTAATTATTTATTTATTTATTTATTTATTTATTTTGAGATAGCCCCTCAAGCTATCACCCTGGATAGAGTGCTGTGACATTACAGCTCACAGCAACCTCCAATTCCTGGGCTCAAGCGAGTCTCCTGCCTCCGCCTCCCAAGTAGCTGCAACTACAGGCGCCCGCCACAATGCCCAGCCGTTTTTTGGTTGCAGCCATCATTGTTGTTTGGGGGGCCTGGGCTGGATTCGAACCCGCCAGCTCAGGTGTACATGGCTGGCACCTTAGCCTGTTGAGCCACAGGCGCCGAGCCTTTAATTTTGTTTTTTAGCATTAAGGTTTTTTTTTGTTTTAGAGACAGAGTCTTACTTTGTCACCCTCAGGTAGAGAGCTGTGGCATCACAGCTCACAGCAACCTCTAGCTCTTGGGCTTAGGTGAGTCTCTTGTCTCAGCCTCCCAAGTAGCTGGGACTACAGGTGCCCGCCACAACACCCGGCTATTTCTTTGTTGCAGTTTGGCTGGGGCCGGATTTGAACCTGTCACCCTCGGTATATGGGGCTGGCGCCCTACTCACTGAGCCACGGGTGCCACCCTAGCACTAAGTTTTTTAATGAGTAAAATTGGGGCAACTCTTTCATAAGATTGTTTTAAAGCCATGAAAGGAGTTTATATACCTTTAAAGCAATTTTCACATTTATTATTCTATCCAAAAAAATTATTAGTCATTAATGATATGAAAAACATATACTAGGTATAGGAGAGAGCATAAAACAATAATTTGTTCTGGGCTGGGCATGGTGCCTCACACCTGTAATCCTAACACTCTGGGAGGCTGAAGCAGGTGGATTGCCTGAAGTCAGGAACTCAAGATCAGACTGAGCAGTAGTGAGACCCTGTCTCTAAAAATAGCCAGGCATTGTGGCAGGCACCTGTATCCCAGCTATTCAGGAGGCTGAGGCAAGGGGATCGCTTGAGCCCAAGAGTTTGAGGTTGCTGTGAGCTGTGACGCCATGACATTCTATCAAGGGTGACCAAGTGAGACTTTGTCTCAAAAACAAACAAACAAAAAAAAGAGTTTAGGCAGCGCCTGTGGCTCAGTGAGTAGGGCATTGGCCCCATATGCCAAGGGTGGCGGGTTTGAACCTGGCCCCTGCCAAACTGCAACAAAAAAATAGCTGGGTCTTGTGGTGGACGCCTGTAGTCCCAGCTACTCAGGAGGCTGAGGCAAGAGAATTGCCTAAGCCCAAGAGCTGGCAGTTGCTGTGACACCACAGCACTCTACCAAGGGTGACAAAGTGAAGACTGTCTCTAAAAAAAAAAAAAAAAAAGAGTATCACCAGTCTTAGCAAGAGTGAGAGCCCCATCTCTACTGAAAAAAAAAAATCCAAAAACTAGATGAGGGTGTGGTGGACACCTAGTAGTAGTCCAACTACTGGGGAGGCTGGAGCCAAAGGATCTCTTGAGCCCAAGAGTTTAAGGTTGCTGTGAACTATGACACCATAGCACTCTACCCAGGGCAACAGAGTGAGAGTCTTTCCCTCCCTCCCCCCAAAAAAGAGAATTTGTTTTTCTTCAGTGATTTCTAAAGATTATATGTAAATATAAATAAGAATCATAGGTAATAAGGAATCCCATTCTCATGACTAGACTGAACTCTGGAATCAGACAGATCAAGGTTTGAAATCTCGGCCCTAACACCCACCAGCTATTTTATTTTATTTATTTATTTATTTATTTATTTATTTATTTATTTAAGACAGAGTCTTAAGCTGTCATCCTAGGTAGAGTGCCATGGTGTCACAGCTCACAGCAACCTCAAACTCTGAGCTTAAGCGATTCTCTTGCCTCAGCCTCCCCAGTAGCTGAGACTACAGGTGCCCGCCACAACGCCCGGCTATTTTTTGGTTGTCGTCATTGTTGTTTGGAGAGCCTGGGCTGGATTCGAATCCCCCCAGTGTATATGGCTGGCACCCTGGCCACCGAGCTACAGGCGCCAATTTTTAAAAATTACCCTACACAACCATGATTTAATAAAAAAATAAAAAAAAAATGTTACCTAATAAGATCCTCAGCCTGAGGGGGAGCGGGGAATAATAAAAATAAAAATAATTATCAAAGAAAAAAAAAATTACCCAACCTGGCTCGGCACCTGTGGCTCAAGCAGCTAAGGCACCATTCACCTACACCTGAGCTGGCGATTTTGAATCCTGCCCAGGCCCACCAAACAACGATGACGGCTGCAACCAAAAAATAGCCAGGAATTATGGCAGGCACCTGTAGTCCCAGCTACTTGGGAGGCGGGGCAGGAAACTCACTTGAGCCCAGGAGTTGGAGGTTGCTGTGAGCTGTGATGCCACAGCACTCTACCCAGGGCAACAGCTTGAGGCTCTTTCTCAAAAAAAAAATCACCCAACCTTTCTGAACCTCAGTTTTTTTTTCTGTCATTCTCCATATCTACGTTGAAGAGGTGTAGTTGAAGACTGAGTTAAGTAAAGTGCCTTAGCACCACGTTTGGCACAAAGCAGATGTTCGATCAGTGCTAATTATTTTATTTCTCAAGTGCTGTGAGCAAAGCCCCTCTGCCTGTGCCCCCTCTGAGTCTGTTTCCTCTTCTTGGGCATGCAGCTAGACTACATTTCCACATTCCCTTGCTCTTAAGTGTGGCCGCGTGGGTGAGCTCTAGCCAATGGAATGTGAGCCAACATGACTTGTCCGTAAGACCCTCCCAAGCAAGCACAGCTCCCTGTGCTCTTTCTCCTTCCTCTTTTGACAAGTGTGGCCACTTTAGAAGTCACATAAGTCATGAAGTGGAAGGAGTCTGAGTTGTTGAATCACTACTCATTGAGTTGTTGAATCACTTACCAACCTTATTGGTAAGAAGGTTACTTATCAATCAGGGATACAGATTTTGGACTTTACATTAGCAAGAATTAAACTTGTTTTGTGGGTTTCTTTGCTGTGGTAGCAAGTATTACTCTAAGAGATCAATGAAAAATCTGTTTCCATTTTGGGCAATCCATAGCCTCTCAGCCACCCAGAATCTGTCTTTGTGGACCTGAGAAGGCCTCATTCCAGACCCTTTCATTCTCTGTACCCTCACCAGATAAACAAAGGCTATCAAATGATAGAAGAAGCCAGGTGCACTGGCACATGCCTGTAATCTGAGCACTCAGGGTAGCCGAGGTAGTTGGATTGCTTGTACTCAGGGGTTGGAGACCCGCCTGAGAAAGAGCCAGACCCAGTCTAAAAATAGCTCAGCATTGTGGAAGGAACCTGTAGTCCCAGCTACTGGGAAGGCTGAGGCAAGAGGATCACTTGGTCCAAGAGTTTGAGTTTGCTATGAGCTATGATGCCATGGCACTCTACCAAGGGCAACAAAGTGAGTCTCTATCTCACAAAAAAAAGAAAAAGAAAAGAACCTAGCTCTTTGGGAAAATGAGCAGGTAGACTGCTTGAGCTCAGGAGTTCAAAACCAACCTGAGCAAGAGAATGACCCTGTCTCTACTAAAAAAGATAGAAAAACTAGCCAGCTGGAGTGGCCCACACCTGTACTCCCAGCTATTCAGGAGGCTGAGGCAAGAGGATTGCTCAAGCAAAGTAGCATACGTACCATTTTACATCCCCATCAGAAATGTGAGAGTTCCAGTTGTACCATATCCTCATCAGCACTTGGTATTATCAGTCTGTTTATGGATGTGTACAGATATCTCACTGTGATTTTAATTTGCCTGATGAGTAATGATGTTGAACATCTTTTCATGCGGTTGTTGATTGTTCACATATCTTGTTTCGAGAAGAATATGTACAGGCTCGGCACCTGTGGCTCAACGGGCTATAGCGCCAGCCATGTACACCTGAGCTGGCCGGTTCGAATCCAGCCTGGGCCCACCAAACAACAACGGCGGCTGCAACCAAAAAATAGCCGGGCATTGTGGCGGGCACCTGTAGTCCCAGCTACTTGGGAGGTGGAGGCAGGAGATTGGCTTGAGCCCAGGAATTGGAGGTTGCTGTGAGCTGTGATGCCACAGCTCTCTATCCAGGGTGACAGCTTGAGGCTCTGTCTCAACGAAAAAAGAAAAAAAGAGAGAAGAATATGTACAAATCCTTTGTCTCTTTCTTGTTGGATTGTCTAGTTATTGAGTTCACAAATTCTTTCCATATTCTGGATACAGGTGTGTTTTCAGAAAGACATATAAATATTTTCCCTAGTCTATGGCTTGGCTTCCGTTTTCCTTTTCATAGTGATGTCTACAGAAGAGTATATGTAATATCAATAAAGTCCAACTTATCAAGTTTTTCTTTTACAATTAATTTTACTTTTAGGTTTTTCTTTTTAGAGACAAAGTCTCCCTTTATCACCCTCAAGAGAGTGCTGTGGCATCACAGCTCACAGCAACCTCCAGCACTTGGGCTTAGGTGAGTCTCTTGCCTCAGCCTTCCGAGTAGCTATTTTTAGTTTTTTGTAGTTGTTGTTGTTTGTTTGTTTGTAGAGACAGAGTCTCGCTTTATCTCCCTCCGCAGAGTACTATGGTATCACACTCACAGCAACCTCTAGCTCCTGGGCTTAGGCAATTCTCCTGCCTCAGCCTCCCGAGTAGCTGGGACTACAGGCACCCACCACACACACCCGGCTGTTTTTATTGTTGCAATTTGGCCAGGGTTGGATTTGAACCCGCCACCCTCAGTATATGGGACTGGCGTTCTACCCATTGAGCCACAGGCACCGCCCGCTATTTTTAGTTTTAAGAAAGATTTTTCTGGCTTGGCACCTGTGGCTCAACAGGCTAAGGCACCAGCCACATACACACGAGCTAGCAGGTTTGAATCCAGCCCGGCCCGCCAAAACATAATGACGGCTGCAACCAAAAAATGGACTGCAAAACAGAAAAATAGCCGGGCGTTGTGGCCAATGCCTGTAGTCCCAGCTCCTTGGGAGGCGGAGGCAAGAGACTCACTTGAGCCCAGGAATTGGAGGTTGCTGTGAGCTGTGATGCCACGGCACTCTATCCAGGGTGATAGCTTGAGGCTCTGTCTCAAAAAAAAAAGAAAGAAAATTTTTCTACCCCAAGGTCTCAAGATTTTTTTCTTGTTTACTTGTAAAATTTTTAGCTCTTAGGATTACGTCTCTGATCCATTTAAATTTCACTTCTTTTTTTTTTTTTTTTTTTTTGAGACAGAGCCTCAAGCTGTCGCCCTGGGTAGAGTGTCATGGCATCACAGCTCACAGCAACCTCCAATTCCTGGGCTCAAGCGAGTCTCCTGCCTCTGCCTTCCAAGTAGCTGGGACTACAGGTGCCCTCCACAACGCCTGGCTATTTTTGTTTAGGTTGCAGCCGTCATTGTTGGTTGGCGGGCCCAGGCTGGATTCGAACCCACCAACTCAGGTTTACAAGGTTGGCGCCTTAGCCCGCTGAGCCACAGGCGCCGAGCCTCAATTTCACTTTTTATTGTATGAAACATATACCATGTGAGTAGGGTAGGAGACAAGAGTAGAGATTTTTTTTTTCCTTATGGCTATCTAGTTGTTCCTGCATCATTTTTTTTTTTTTTGGTAGAGACAGAGTCTCACTTTGTCACCCTTGGTAGAGTGCCGTGGTGTCACACAGCTCACAGCAACCTCCAACTCCTGGGCTTAGGCGATTCTCTTGCTTCAGCTTCCTGAGTAGCTGGGACTACAGGCGACCGCCACAATGCCTGGTTATTTTTCTCTTTTGCAGTTCGGCTGAAGACAGGTTTGAACCCGCCCTCTTTGGTATATGGGGCCGGCACCCTACTCGATGAGCCACAGGCGCCGCTCTTCTGCATCATTTTTATTTATTTATTTATTTATTTATTTATTTATTTAGGGAGACAGCGTCTCATTGAGTCGCCCTGGGGTTGAGTGCTATGGTGTCATAGCTCACAGCCTCCTCAAACTCTTGGTCTTAAGTGATTCTCTTGCCTCAGCCTCCCAAGTAGTTGGGACTACAGGCGCCTGCCACAGTGCCCAGCTATTTTTAGAGACCGGGTCTAGCTCTGGCTCAGGCTGGTCTCGAACCCATGAGCTCAGGCAATTCACCGCCTCAGCCTCCCAAGTGCTGGAATTACAGGCATGAGCCACCGCGTCTGGCCTCAAAGATACAATTGGATGAGTTTTAACGTTTGTATACACCTATGAAGCCATCCTCACAAAAGATAATGAGCATATTCATCACCCTGAAAATCTTCCTCAGGCCCCTTTAAGTCTGAGCTTTTCCATCTGCAAAGAACAGCTCAATTGTGAGAATGTACCATGTGAGCTTAGCTGGGGACCTGGCACACAGAAGGCGTTGGGGAAACAGAGTTCATATTAACTGTAAACATACAGCAGGATAGTTAAGTGTACAGTCTACCCAGATTCAAACCCATCTCTGCTATGTGTTTCCTTGGACCATTTATTCAATGTCTCTGTAAGTCAACTTCTCCATCTGTAAAATGGAAATAATGTGGTACCTACTTCAAAGGGTTGTGATGAGGATTAAAAGGGTTAATATGAGTGAAAATATTTTCTGTTACAAGTAATTGAATGATTTTAACTACACATTTTGAAAATATTCATTACCACCTTCTCTGACGTGGACTCCAGCTTGGGAGCCTCTGAACTAAGTGTGATTTCTTAGTGGAATTTTTGTAAATTTGGTGCTCTAGGATCAAGGATTTAAGAGGTAATGGTAATTCTAGGAGTTACCACCACAAGGAATAGGATTTTACTCTTGTGGCTTCTGAGGACAATTCATTAATATTTCTGATGTACCCACTTGGAACTAACAGTATCAGTATTTGAGCAAGCAGCTCCTTCTATCCAGAGCTTATGAGCATGACCCAGCGTTAGTGTTTTGACCATCCTGAGTTTCTGAGGTTGATCAGTATAACGCAGGTATGAACTAAAAAACTTAGAACCTGGCTCAGTGGCTCTAAGCGCCTGTGGCTCAGTGAGTAGGGTGCCTGTGGCTCATCGAGTAGGGTGCCGCCCTATATACCGAGGGTGGTGAGTTTAAACCCAGCCCCTGCGAAACAGCAATAAAAGTAGCTAGGCGTTGTGGTGGGCACCTGTAGTCCCAGCTCCTCAGGAAGCTGAGGCAAGAGAATCTCCTAAGCCCAGGAGTTGGAGATTGCTGTGAGCTATGACAGCACAGTACTTTACAGAGTGAGACTCTCTTAAAAAAAAAAAAAAAGAACTCAGAGCCTTTTGGAGCTTAGCTGTGTATGAGTAGCAATGGTACTGCCTGTGCACAGTGGCTTCCACCTATAATCCTAGCACTCTGGGAGGCTGAGGCAGGAGGATGCCTTGCGCTCAGGAGTTTGAGACCAGCCTGAGCAAGAGTGAGACCCTGTCTCTACTAAAAATAGAAAAATTAGTTGGGCATCATGGTGGGCACCTATAGTCCCAGCTATTTAGGAGGCTGAAGCAGGAAGATCACTTGAGCCCAGGAGTTTCAAGTTACTGTGAGCGAGGCTGATGCCTCAGCACTTTTAACCTGGAGCAACAGAGTAAAACTCTGTTATACCAAAAAAGAAAAAAACAAAACAAAACAAAAATCCCCCCAATATTCATTACAACATATTTACAAAATATTCTCTATGTTTTGGACATCTCTTTCTAAATTTTTATAATGAATATTCTGTACGTAAAGGTTTTTTTTTGTTTGTTTTGTTTTTTGAGACAGAGTTTCACTTTGTCGCCCTCAGTAGAGTGCTATTGTGACAGAGCTCAGCGTAACCTCAAACTCACGGGCTCAACTGATTCTCTTACCTCAGCCTCCCGAATAGCTGGGATTATAGGCGCCCAAAGTCAAAGTTCAAATTTCTGACTTTCACCACAGTTTTATGAATTGGGGTAAATTAACCAACCTGTCTGAGTTCATTAAATATATGCACTTTATTCCTAGAGAGTTTGCAAAGGGTAAATAAACTAGCTTTTTTTTTTTTTTTTTTTCTGTAGAGA
>CAUYON010183896.1:0-16232 GCA_963573935.1 Arctocebus calabarensis | reverse complement strand
GGCGCCTGTAGTCCCAGCTACTTGGGAGGCAGAGGCAAGAGACTCGCTTGAGCCCAGGAATTGGAGGTTGCTGTGAGCTTTAGACGCCATGGCACTCTACCTAGGGTGACAGCTTGAGGCTCTGTCTCAAAAAAAAAAAAGAATGTTACATAATACAAATTCAGCATAAAAAATATCAAGCACAAGTCTATATCCTAGGAAGAAACAATTGAAAAAAATGTAAAAAAAAGAAAAAAACATACATATACCACCTGTAATAGCTTCCCCTCAAAAGCCTAAGAAAATGTTCACATCTGTATGCTAAAAGAAGCTGATGAAAGAAAATAAGATCTAGATAAATGGAGAGACATACTGTGTTCATAGGTTGATAGACTCACTATAATTAAAATGTCCTCAAATTGATTTATAAATTTAACACAATTTCAATCCAAAATCTCTGCAGGATTTTTTATAAATGCAGACTAATAGATTTTTTAAAAAGTATGTTGAAAGGTAAGGGACTGGAATAGCCAATTAATTTTAAGAAAGAAGAAAGTTGAAGGAGCAACACTGATTTTAACACTTACCATGAAGCTACAATAATTAAAACAGTGTGATATTAGCAAAGGATAGACACACATTTGTAAAAAATCAATTGGCCATATTTGCATGGAAAGAACTGTAGACTTCTCTCTAATTCATTGATGAGAAGGCAGACTTTTCAACAAATGGTCTTGGAACAATTAGAAATCAAGGGAATTTATCTAGGAGGAGGGAAAACTTATGGTCACGCCAGAATGCCTATGCAAATGTTAAAGCAGCTCTACTTATGATATTGCCCCAACCTGCAGACAACTCAGGTGTCTTTCAATGGATGCAAAATAAAAAAAACTGTGCTACATTCATACAATAGACTATTACCCAACAATAAAAAAAAATGAATGAACTATTGACACACTAAACAAAAAAAAAAATGAGTGAACTATTGACACACTCAACAAAAAATGAATGAACTATTGACACACTCAACAACTTGGGTGAAACTCAAAAGATAAATTAAGCGGAGTGAAGAAGCCAGTCTCAAAATTGTACATGCTGTATTATTGCATTAATACGACATTCATGAAAAAAACAAAAGTACAGTGATGAAAAATAGATGAATAGTTGCCAGAGGTTAGGGATGGGGGTGGGGGGGAGGATGTGACTTTAAAGTAGAGTTCTTTATGGTGATAGAACATTTCTGTACTGTTTGGTGGTGGTTTATGAATTTATAGATGTGTTCAGATTTACAGAACCATATAACCCAAATGTCAATTTTATGTCTACTGTGTCATCAATTTTTCCACTTTTTAAAAAATTTAATTGACACATATAAATTGCATGTACTCAAAAACAGAAAGAGAGAGAGTGTGTGGAAACCCACAAGGCCTGACTCAGAGTTAGCGCTGTCATCAAACACATGACCTTGGGAAAGCTCCTTGATTTTCTCCTTCCTACAAATGGGCATAATTTATAAGATCATCATGGAAATTAAATTATGTACATAGTCTCAAAGGCAGAACATGCTCTCGGGGTTGGGAGCAGCTTCTGATGGTTTTAATCAGTGTGAGTCCTGCTGCTTCTCCTGCAAAGGTGATACCTCTTCTGGGACTGGAAAGTTCATACCCTCTTTCCTCCTCTCTGGGTAACACTGGAAAAACCCTACTGACTTCTGGCTCTTTGAGTGTCTATTTACCAGGCTCTTTGCTAGTGGTCTGCAACACAACAGGATATACAGTCATTTTTAATCCCCACAAAACTCACTGGCGTCTCTTAGACAGATGGTGATAGCTATTGATGGAGAACACGGCTATGGCCAGACTTTCCCCAGATATTGAGTATGTTGCTCTCAGATCATTCTTCCCCTTCTGTTCAGAAATCCTCCCTCCAGTCACATGTTTTTTTAATTAGTCTTTATTCACCAAATAGCAATCACATTTCTGCCTCCAGGCTTGCCTCCTGTTGGGAATTCCAGGGTCTCCTTGACTGGACTGTTAGTTATTCTGAAACTCGCCTGTTCAGCTCCATAGAAAATAGCTTGATAAAGTCCCACAGATGGTTGGTGCATCATGTCCATTATTTGTGAATTTTTAGCAGTTTAATACTCTGAAAACAACCTTTTTTTCCCTTTATTTCAAGTTTCTGGCAGAGTACGTGGGAAAGAAAATAGCTCATTTGACCCTTTCTACTTACAACATAAGTAGTCAACAAAAATCTCCCAATTTGGTTTATAATGTTGAGACTTAAAGGACACGTTTCATTCTCCATCCATGCCCAACCCTTTCTCAACTTGGAGTTTTCTCAGCCTAGCAGTCCCTCTCTCCATGTTCAAATTCAATCAACATCTCTAGGCTCCAACACCTGTGCTTTCATGCAACACTTCCTCCTGAACGCTCAACATCCTGTCCCCAGGTCTGTCTAGGCCTCCCTGTCCCTAACCACAGCAGTAGGGACCATCGGTGCTGTCATATGGTGCCCATGTGTCATTTACCACCAAAGAACTGACCCTAGATACCACGACTCCACTCCCATCCATTCCCTCCATCCTCCCACTTCTAATTTTCTCTGCCCTACTTGAGTCATTATTTCATACTCAAGATTTTGACTCCTATGTCTATGTCTTATTTTTCTGTGTATTTCCAGCACCCTGGGATACAGTAGCTACTAAAGGATAAAAAACTGGAGGATGATGAATTTGTCGGCATCATTCTCTCTCTCCTTGCCCCCTCCAACTGTTTCTCCGCAGATCTGTTTTCCCTTCCTTCAGACCATATTGACATTTTGCCTACAGCAAACAAACGGACGGCACCCTAGCACCCCGTACCAACACAGATTCGTATAAAAACCAAACACAAAGTAAATGGAAAAGAGAACGGTGTATACTTCTCATTACATCAGCTATCTGATCATATTTCATTTCTAGACACGTGTTTTCCATTGTTATTTTCCTGGCTCAATTGGGTTATTGGAATTACAAGGTGAAGATTGTAGATAGAAAGTCCAGAGCCCAGGGGTTCACATGAGATTAGGACGCTGAACAGTGAGTCCTAGGAATTTCTCCTACCACGGCGGAAATGATTAACACGGGGTATCGTTAGATATAGACGTAGATATGGATTTCAGAAATTTATTTTCTTACTTGTTGCCTAATAGATCAGAGAGCCAGAAACCACTTCGGTTCAACCCACAAAGCCCATCAAGCCCAGGCATTACTTTTTACCTAATTGCTTCCCTCTCTTTCAGAGGTCTGCACGCTCCAGCTTCACAGTGAGCTTCCACTACAAGGAAGGGGTCAAAGTGCGAAGACACTGCAGGGTTAATGTAGGTGTCACATAAATGCATTAGCTCCGTGGACCCAACAAGAGAAAATATTTTGATGAGAAAATGGCATTTAGGACCGTTAGTGCATTTAAAACATTTTCTCGGTGTGGTTACATTAGCAGACCTAAACAATCAAGGGCCAGGAGGTGTTGCTACAGAGATTGTGAGCTTTAAAAGTTATCCTTGTTCTGACACCGCGTAATAACCACCTTCGGAGATTGATAAAGCACAGTGAAAAGAGAACTGTTCCACTCCCAGCCTGCGAATATTTCATAACTATGACTCATATGGACAAAAAAATCTATATGTTGTGATTATTTTTAATTCTCTGCTGAACAAGAAACTTTTGGCATTAAGAAATCGATTGTGACTTCTAGGTTCAATGGCACTGGGGACCTTTTCCCGACATTTCCTACATAAGGAGCAGATTGGTTACAAATGCAAAATATTTACCAGCAACCGAATTCAGAGCATATAGGCTTGTTCTAGCTTCGAAGGAATTTTTTTGCTCCTTGGGCTCAAGAAAATCTCAACATATGGGAACAAGTCAATTTCTTATCTTGGTTTCAACCTGTGGACCCATCTGCCTCCTGGGAGTCGAATGGGCCGGAAGAGCTTGCACTGGGCTGTCTAAAGGCTGCTTAAATTTTCTTTTTTAGGAAGGATGAGGAAGGGTATTTGAGGGGAGGGAACCTCAGGGTAGTGACAGTGAGGACTGTACAACCAAATGTCAAATGCGGGCTTGTTTGGCAGAGCTAAATTTACAGGATCATAGTGTCCACAAGGTCAAGAAGCTTTAATCAAGCCCCTGCCTTACCTGGTTATCGCAAACTGGGGCACTTTGAACTCTACGGCCACTGATGGTGATCTTTTTCACTGTAAAAAAAAAACTCTAGATGAAGACCACCAAAGAGGCAAAGATCCCATGGTCCTAAAAAGCCAGACTTGAGCTCTCCCATCTGAAGTGTCCACCCTTGACGTCCAGGGCTTCTTGGACAGGACTTGGGCTCTGCCTTCTCTCTGGAGAGAGATCCCCTCTGGCCAAAGCAGTCGGGGCTATGACAAACTAGTTGGTGTCTGAGGTCTTTCACAAGGACTTAGAAGGAACTGTAGGGAAGGGGAAGAAACCTCAGTGTAAATTCATCTCTGCAGCTGAAGCCCCTCTCAGGCACAGGCTCCATCTGGCAAACCCAGGCCAGTGGCAGAGCGACGCTCACATGTGAGGGGAGCCCGGTGTCAGGTGTGCATCCTGGCTGAGAGGGGCATCTCTAGGAGCCAGCAGCAGTGGAGTTACCTTGGTCTTCAGGACTTCACAAGAGTTCTTTTCTTGTGACGGATAAGCAACCCGAGGTGCTACAGAATAATAAAGTCATGGATACTGAGGATTAAAGGGACCATAGCAGTTGAGTTGTCCACTTTCCTGCCTCTCGAGATGTCCAGGTCATCACCTGTGGCGGCATCACAACCATCACAGGTGCTCAGCCCTCCGCATGCACAAACTCGCTTCGTCCTCCCAGCTGCTCTCGGACTCACGTGTTACTGGCCCCTTTTATGCATGAGAAAGTAAATGACATACCAAATTAAGGGGAGCTGATTAAATGCTACGTCCTAAGCTCTTGGCTATGATGTTCTATTTATTTCCCCAATGGCTCACCCAATACTGACTTGAATACTGTTGATGACAGGGAGCTCAGTACTGCTCGGTACCAGCTTCTATTTCAAGACAGTTCCTTTGTGCCTCTATCAACTACTGAAATGTTGCCCTTTGATTAAAATTCTGCCTGGCAAGATCCCACAGAACAAGTCTAATCTGTCTTTTACACTATGCCAACCCTGAAACCATCTGGAGACAGTAATTATGCTTCTCTTTCTCAGTCTTCTTTACATCAAGCTAAATTACCTTTTTCTTTTCTTTTTTTTTCCTTAACATTTCCTGTGAGTGATGATGTGAAATCCTGGTTCCGGAATTGTTGCTATTCCAGAACAGGAACCATTTCTGATGCGTCCTATATCCTCAGGACCTCGGACCTTGCCTGGGAGGAAGGGAACGCTAGCAGGTACACCAGATGATCCACAACATTTCAATAGTTGTTCAGCAGATGGTAAACACCTTAAATGTTTGTCTTTAAAGTTTGGGTAACTTTTCTCAGTTCTTCATAAAGTGTAGAACTGAAATGAAATATAATCTCCTTGTGTGTTCTGGCTTTAAAGTTAAGAACGGCAGATCCTGTCTGGGGAAAGTGCTATACGACTCGGAATGCAGCCTAGGATGGCAATGGGATGGTGACCACCTGGTCACCTTGCGGGCTCATGCAAAAATGAGGGGAAGCAAAGCCTCTAAGTCCCATACTGTGCTAGAATAATAGCTTTCAGACCTATGCAGGGGACTTCATCCTTAGTAAAACTCAGGCTGAGCTCAAGTTCTGTCTACTAAGATCTTCTGAGGTCCTAGAGTCTGTCATGGAAGAAGGGTCATTATCTTTTCTAACTTTTGGTTTGTTTGTTTTGAGACAGAGCCTCAAGCTGTCACCCTGGATAGAGTGCTGTGGCATCACAGCTCATGGCAACCTCCAACTCCTGGGCTCAAGCGAGTCTCCTGCCTCTGC
Source organism: Arctocebus calabarensis (assembly GCA_963573935.1). Taxonomy (NCBI): domain Eukaryota; kingdom Metazoa; phylum Chordata; class Mammalia; order Primates; family Lorisidae; genus Arctocebus; species Arctocebus calabarensis. The sequence continues at coordinate 10,287 of CAUYON010183896.1, read as the reverse complement.
CTCCCAAGTAGCTGGGACTACAGGAGCCCACAACAACGCCCGGCCATTTTTTGGTTGCAGCCGTCATTGTTGTTTGCCGGCCCGGGCTGGATTCAAACCCGCCAGCTCAGGTGTACGTGGCTGGTGCCTTAGCCCGTTGAGCCACAGGCACCCAGCCTTTTCTAAATTTTTGTTACTGAATTTGAGAACTAAGACATCCATGATTAGCCCTACCATGAAAAAAAGACTTCCAGGGCCAGTTTCCCTCCTAAGCACTCTTTGCCTACACAGAGCCCCGCCAACTCCTCTTCCCTTCCTCCTAAACCAATTTCATCCTTGAAAAAGAGAGTTTTAAGGAGTTTGATATTCAGGACATGAGCATTAGGTCACCCTATTTCATGCACCTGGACTTCTGGCCAGTTCCTTGGGGTTCAAGTCCCCGAGTCAGGCCTTCATCTAGTACGTTCGTCACACGAGGTCACACGAGTCATGTATGTCAATTAAGCCAGGCTGTGCTGCGGAAACAAACACACCCCTGAACCTCGGTCAGTGCGTTCACACTCGTGTGAAGTGGGAGCACGGCTCGCAGGCTGATTCCCCTTCCAGTGCCACCGTCTCAACACGGAGCCGCGGTCATCCCCCGCAGGGCAGGAGCAGAGCCGGCTGAACCCACCCTCGCTCCCTGGTACTCCCCCCGGAAGCCGCACACTTCCCCTGACCGCGGTCGGAACTCGGGGAGAGGCGCCCCTCTGACAGCGCTGCAGACCCTGTGTCCCTCGGATGAGGAAAATGACACAGATTTCTCGAGCACAGAGTCTCTGCTGACCTGTGCTCTCACACTTCCTCTCCTCTCTGGGTCCAAATTCCTTCCCAAACAAAACTCAGCGATTAGGACTCCACTTTTCCGCTGCTTGCTGCCCATCACTGCCCTTATCATGACCTCTCCCTGGGTCTCTCACTGACAAGCTCAGAAGATCCAGTATATCAATCCCAATTTCCGTAAAAAATACCGGAAAATTCCACGCAGACAGGCTTAAGCGGAGAGAGGGATGTGTGATTACATGGAACAATAAAGCTCAGACGGAGATTTAGTTCTGAGCTCACAGCTCCATGTTGTCAGGACTTGTCTTCTTTCCATCTCCTGACGTCAGGTTCATTCTCAGCATCTCCATGCGGGTGCTGAGGGGACCAGATTCACGTCATCACTACGTCATAGTACGTTCCGGCACAGGGGCAGGAAGTCTGATTCCTGCACCGAGTAACCAAACGGCTCAATGTGTGTCTCATTGTGCCTGAGTAACCTCCAATCAGTGTGCAGTCCCCAGGAAGACCTGGTACTTTGATTGGCTAGACCTAGGTCACATGATATTTCCCGAAGACGGATGTGGGACTCTGCAGGAAACACATGCATATAAAATAGGCATAAGGTAGCTCTTTGAATGAAAACATAGGCTGTTCCTGAAAGGAGGGTAGATGGGTGCTTGGAGACCACTCACTGTGACGGTCCATTCAACTAACCCTTGCTTACCTCTGTATGGATTAGTGTGATCTCTGCACCATCCGAGTGTCAGTTGCCAACACCTTTGCACAGCTTACCTGTTCTTCCTCTAGCCCCTAGGAATGGATCTGCTGGCCAGCACCTGTCCTGACCCCAGAAGTAAGTTGAGCTGGGCCTAACCTATATCTTCACTGTGAGGATGGCTTGAAAAGAGCTACCTGCAAGGTGAGTAGCAATATCTCTTTACACAACAGTTTTTATAGCAACCTCAAACTCTTGGGCTCTTGCCTCAGTTCTTCTGTATTAAGTAGAGATAATGTCTTGTTCTTGCTCAGGCTGGTCTGACCTCATGCAATCTGCCCACTTTGGAGTGCTGGGATTCCAGTAGTGAGCCACCACAGCCAGCACAACCCTTCTGGAAAAGCAGTCCATCCTTTTGCCCTGACTTCCACTACTATCTAATTTGCATTTCTCCATCTTATCTTACAAGGTTCTTGTCAAAGACTAATCAATCGTCTCTCTGAAGTCCATGCACAGCTCAGCTCCCTGATTCATAACCACAACCAAAAAGGAAATAAAGTTATTAATCTGGCAAGACTTATTCTCAGCAAATCCATCCTGGCTTCCAAGACCACCACCTCCTTTTGTCAAGGCCTCACAAAACATCCTGTTTATAATCCAGTCTAGAATTTCTCTCTGGATTGAAGTTGAGCTCATCCGCCTGTTCATAAGACTTCAGAAGTATTCAGAATCCCCACCTGCCTTTTGCAGAAGCCGGGGCGGGGGGTGTCAGCTCCTGTCTCCTGCACCTCCTCCTTCCAAGGAGAGGTAGCTCTTTAGGGTTACCTGATGTCTCCTAACGAGACAGTGGGGAGTCAGGAGAAGTCAGCTGACCATTAGGGTCCAGCCCTAGGCTTCTCCTTTCTAGCCGTGACTATTTCCCCCTGAGACCAGAGCTCTCTGCCAGAACCTCCAAGTGCCATTATTCATTCACAGATCTAGGACACCTTGCCCCCTCTTATCTGCCTCTCTCAGAGAACTGGGGCAGGGCAGAAGGGGGACCTGGGGCCTCTGCACACACAGTGCAAGCCTAGAGCTCTGGGGAGGGCAGTCTGCGGTGCCATCTTTTCTGCCCCTGATTAGTAGTGCCCCAGTTCTGCAGTCCCCAAGCCCCAAGCCTGTTAGGAACCAGGCCACACGGCATCACCTCCAACCTACACCCACCCCACCCTAACCTCTCTCCATGGAAAAATTGTCTTCTATGAAACTCCAGTTCCTGGTGCCAAAGAGATTGGGGACCACTTCCCACTTCATTTTCTTTTTTCTTTTCTTTCTTTTTTCTTTTTTCTGTAGAGACAGAGTCTCACTTTAGAGTGCCGTGGCATCATACAGCCCACAGCAACTGCCAACTCCTGGGCTTAGGCAATTCTCTTGCCTCAGCCTCCCAAATAGCTGCAACTACAGGCGCCCACTATAACGCCTGGCTATTTTTTTGTTGTAGTTTGGCCAGGGCGGGTTTGAACCCGACACCTTCAGTATATGGGGCCAGCGCCCTACCCACTGAGCCACAGGCGCCGCCCCCCCCCACTTCGTTTTTGAATTCTAAGTTAAGAAATGGAAAGAGTCACCAGGGCTTAGAGTCACTTCTGTGCAAGAGACAGTTGGGCCTTCTCTGTTATTCCCCCAGTTGAAGCACAAGCACCACATTTATCTGGGAACCTGCCCCCACTAAGCTGGTCTAATTGGACAGAGCTGCCTTCCTGTTGATTTTCTTTCCATTTTCTTGTATGACTATGTTCACCTTTAAGTGTCAGTCCAATTCCCATTTCACATTTTAAAATCCCACCTAACTTAGCATAAGCTAATTAGAAAATCCACATTACACCACTCTTTAGAGCTCAATTACATAAAAATCAGCGTGGCATTGGGCATATGTCTGGGCAAAATAGATTTCCAAATTGGTGTAGAGTGTACTTAATATTGATAGCTCGGTAATTTCCAGAAGAGTTCAGTATCAGAGTGATGTAATTAGGTTTTATTTGAAGTTTTCCTTTAGATTTAAAAGGAAAGAGAGAGGGGAAAATCAATATATTACCTAGCTAGGAAGTAAAAGTAAGTGAATCACCCATCTATCTTAATTTATTCCACAAACTGAGGAGAATAATATTCACCTCTCTTGTCTTCATGAATAGATACTGTGCTAATTTTTCAAGGCTAAGTTCAATATTACCACCAAACAGAAAGACTGTTTTCCAACGCTGACTTGCCATGTAATTTAATGCAGGAATGACACATAAAATCTGTAGGCAATCTTTTATCCCCATCAGTTAACATTTCCTTCACTTTGTGCCACAGTGGATCTTATGAGAAACAAATACCTTTAATGAAGCAACAACGGCAACAAAGAAAAATAATAGACTAAATGATAAAATTTTTGTCCTCCTTTATGTGGGAGAAGGGAGGAAGTACAGTTTGAGGGAAGAGAGCACAAGATTTGGAGGAGACAAATTGACCTGAGCCACCTCCCAATTGTGTGAACTTGAAAAGACCCTGAGTGTCTCTAATATTCTATTTTCATCATGAACATGGAAGTAACAACACACACTTAATGTATGAGTCAACTGTATATTATGATGCTGTAATAGTGTTCTATAACAAACAACCCCTAAATCTCAGTGGATAATTTATTTCATAGTCAAGTAGATGGTGTAGCTTGGCTGAGGTTCAACTGTTTTCAGATGACCTTGACTGAACTTAGCTAGACTGCAATCCTTGGGTCAAGTTGAGATGTGCTGTCCATATTTCAAACCTGGAATTTAGGTTACAGGACTAATATTGACCTGGGACATGCTCCTGGAAGAAGTCAGAAGCTCAGTGGAATAAAGAAAAGAAAGCCATGAAGCCTCTTACAGCATTAGTTACTGAGAAGAAAGACGACAGTTCAACCCATATTGTGTGGAGGAAAGCCAGTGACTTGTCCAAGCCTGATGTCAATAACATGGACCCATCGTAAACATGTAAAGCAGCGGTTCTTAACTGTGAGTCTTGACCCCTTTGTAACAATGAAAATACATCACGGCATTAGGAAGGTTGAGAACTACTGAAAGCGTATGATAGAGAAAGGCAAATTTGAGTAAGTGGTTCTTTCTCACCACTCCCCCCCACATGGCTATTATAAGGAAGTTAAAATCAGTTAAGTTTCTTAAAGTAACCAAGCAAATAACAGACACTCAAAACAGGGTAGCTATAATTGGTCATCTAATTATGTGACTAAAGGATCTTAAAATTACCAATGCATTTCTCAACCCCAATTCTGCTTCACTCTTACAGAAGGGCATTATAATCCTTGATGTACAGCCATCAAAGGAGTGAGTGTTTGCCAAAGAAGCGTGCTGCCCATTTGAAGCCACATGCATATGAGGACTCTGGATTTGGCCAAGGAACAGGCTGATTGATGTGCCTAGAATTGGCATATGTTGGTTAAAAGTGGAATCAACTACTCTCTACCTTCTTACACTTACCTGGAAAGGCATGAGCAAGCATCTGCTGGTGAGACTGTTACAAGCTTTGTTGCTGAATAAAGAAACCAAGGCGAATTGGTAAGATTTTTGAAGTGTCAGGCAGACCTATCGCTAGGTGAGACAACTCGAGATTCAGAACCTGCTTTTCTATGAGTTGATGTTTCTCCATTTGTTTTTAAATTCTTTTAAATATTTCATCCTGATTGGGAACAAAGAATCCATTTTGGGAATGCATGTTCAGGGTTAAAAATAAATCCGTGGGTGAGCCATTGCAGCCACCCTTCTACTGTTAAGTTTTGTCTTAACTATTATAGAGCTTTTTTATGACTTTCAATAAACTCTAAATATTCTAGAAAAGACTCCTGTGGGATATTCCGGTCAGGCAAGAGCAGCCCTGAGAGCCTGTCCAATTCTGTCTCATTTTCCCCACCAGTACATCTCTGCATCTGTCTTTGCCATCTTCTTCTCAGCTACAAAGAAGATTAGTTTAGAAAAATCTTGGCAATTTCATCAAGATCAAAAATTCTATGATTTCAACCTGATTCATGCTCAAATTAGAAAGAGCACCAGTGGAGATTTAGCCCAGATGCAGAGGAGATGTCAGTTGACAAGGAGCCCTTGAATTAAGAGACACCCACAGGCAAAATCTTGGTGATGCATTCAATCCAAAGGGTTTTATTTCCCTTCTTTTTTTTTTTAAAGGTGGAGCCTCACTTTGTCACACTTGGTAGAGTGCTGTGGTGTCACAGCTCACAGCAACCTCAAACTCTTGGGCTTAAGTGATCCTCTTGCCTCAACCTCCCAAGTATCTAGGACTACAGGTGCCTGCCACAGAACTCGGCGATTTTTTATTGCAGTTGTCATTGTTGTTTAGCTGGTCCAGGGTGGGTTTGAATCCGCCAGCCTCGGTGTATGTGGCTGGTGTCGTAACCACTGTGCTACGAGCGCTGAGCCTATTTCCCCTCTTTTCTACCACCAACACTTGACCTCCAACACATGCCCCAAACCTTGCCTGACTCGCCATCTCCACTGGCAACCACGCTGGCCTCCCATGTCCACTGTCACTCAACCCCATCTGTTCTTCACCCCACAGTCAGAATGCTATTTATAAAATACAAATCAGATCATTCCCACTTTTGCAGCCTACCTCTTAGTCCTGGAAAATAATTCTACTAACACAACTTACTCAATTTCTAAGCCAGTCCCTGGATTTCAGAGCCCCCAGCACCTGGCCCTGACTTATCCTCAGTCCTTTCCTCACCCACTTCACCTTCACCGTGCTCCAACCACAGAGGACCTCTTTTGGTTCTTGATCATGCTGAACTCATCCTTTGAGTGTTTTATTGCTCCTTTCTTTCTACCTGGACACTCCCTACATCATCTCATCTCCAGGGTCCACTCCTCGGAGAACCTTCCTAACCATTCTGTCTAAAGCTCTCCCCTGTCCACATCCAATCTCTACTACCTAACACATTTGTAGACCCCTTATCGGGGTGAAATGGTGTGTTTATTTGTCTGTTTCTTTCTTACTCAACACTAGCTCACAAGCTCAGCCAGTCCCTGCTGTTTCCTCAGCAGCTAGAATATTGCCTGGAACGTAGCTGGTCCTCCAGAAATAACTTGTAAACAAATGGTGAAATCAGTGAGGTGTGCTGGTACACGCTGGACCTCCCAGCTCAGAGACAGGGACAGTTAGGATCTCAGTGGCCCTAGGAGTGGTCAGGACCAGGTTCTACTTAGCACAGTAAAGTAAAAATTGTAACACTAGGTATCTCCACTAGTAAAGTCAATTAAGACTCCAGAATGTTCTGAAAGAAAGAAGTGAGGTCCAGGTAGACCTCTCTGAGGTCAACACAGAAACCATCCGATGTGGGAGTAAGTTTCTTAGCCCAAGGAAGGAAAAGATTCAGGCATTCAAAGAATCTGGGCAGTAAGTATCAAGATAAATCGTGAGAAAGCTAAGGGCATGAAGCTTTTAACCACTGAAATCTCTATCTTGAGTTTCTTATCTGTGAAATGGGAGTAGTAAGAATCATGACACTGGGTGCAGTTGCTCACACTTGTAATCTCAGCACTTTGGGAGGCCAAGACAGGAGGATCACTTGAGGCCAGGAGTTCAAGGTCAGCCTGAGCAACATAGTGACATCCATAGCTACAAAAAATTTTTAAAAAATAGAAAAGTTAGCTGTGTGGTGGTGGTATGTACAGGTAGTCCCAGCTACTGGGGAGGCTGAGGCAGGAGGATAGCTTGAGTTCAGGAGTTCGAGTATGAAGCGAGTTGTGATCATGCCACTGTACTCTACCCAGGTGACAGAGTAAGACCCTGTGTCAAGAAAAAACAAATGAATAACAATCATGATTATCACCAGGTGGGCTTAATTGAAAGAACTAAATCAAATACAGTAGAAATACAGTTGACCACCTCCCTACACTGACCACCTCCTTAAGTTGACCCAATTTTCAAAGACCAAACATACACCACACGTACATATCAGGATAGTAGGCCTGTGTCCTTAAGTTGACCACCTCTGGATGATCAGCTTGTTACATTCCCTTGGGTCTTCAACTTACAGAGGATCTACTGTATATGACAAGAGGGTCTAGTACATAATAGGTACTCAATTAGTCTCCTTACTTCCTTTTAGAGGATTACATCAGCTAAGATGCCTGAGTTAGGAAAAGGAGAATTACACAGATTACTTATTTCAGAAATGAAAGTGTAGACTTCAATACAGATCCTATAGATGTTAAAAGGTTAGTTGGAGCATATGCAAACAACTTCATGACAAAGTATTCGACAACTTAGAAGATAATGGAAAAATTCCTTGAAGGACACACGCTACCAAAACTCACTCAGCAAGAAGAATTAGACAGTGTCAATATCCCACATTCATTTTAAAAATTAAGCTTATGTTTATAAAACCTTTCCACACAGAAAATCTCAGCACCAGATGACTTCACTGGCAAATTCTACCAGACATTTAAGAAATAAATAATAGTAATTTATAAAATCCCTTCTAGAAAATCAAGAAAGATAATCCCCTTAATTCATTTTATGAGGACATCTTTGCCCTGGTTTTAGGCATCATCATCATTATTATTATTATTATTTAGGCAAAAAATTACAAGAAAAAATACTTACAGACTTATATCCTTCATAAACATGAACATAAAGTCATTAAAAATTTTTAGGAAATCAAATCCGGAATTATAGGATATTAAATCATGACTAACTGGGGTTAATCTCTCCTTGGATAACATTGGTTTAACATTTCAAAATCAAGCAATGTAGTTCACCCCATTAACAGAAAAATAAAAACTATACAATTATCTCAAAAGATGACAAAAAAATGTTTGACAAGGCCACGTGTGGTGGCTCATACCTGTAATGTTAGCATTTGGGGAGGCCAAAGTGGGAGGATCACTCGAGACCAGGAGTAGTAAGAGAGGAAATCTCCAAAAAAAAAAATTATATATGTATATATTTTTTATGTTTTATTATTTTGGAGACAGAGTCTCATTCTGTCACCCTAGATAGAGTGCAATGGCATCATAGCTCACAGCAACCTCAAACTCTTGGGCTCAAGTGATTCTCTTGCCTCAGCTACCCAAGTAGTTGGGACTCCAGATGCCCACCACAATGCCCGAATAGTTTTCTACTTTTAGTAGAGATGGGGTCTCACTCTTGCACCAGCTAGTCTCGAACCCATGAGCTCAAACAATCCACCAGCCTCGGCCTCCCAGAGTTCTAGCATGTCAGTAATGAGACACCATGCCTGGCCATACAAAGAAAAAATTGTGAAGAAAAGCCTCTAACTGCCATCATACTTAATAGTGAAAGACTGAACATTTTTCCTCTTAGAACAGAATTGACCTTGAATAGCCACACTCACCACTCCTAACCAACATTTTACTAGAGATTCTAGTTAGTACAATAGGGCAAGAAAAAAGCATTAACAAATAAATGAAAAGAATACTGAATGTGAGGACTGTGCCTGGCCTCTGTCTTAAGATACTGCATAAAGAGAAAACTGGCCAGATGTAGTAGCTCACTCCTGCAATCCTAGCATAATAGGAGGCCAAAGGAGGTGGATCCCTGGAGCTCAGGAGCTCACTCTGAACAAGAGTGAGACCATGTCTCTACTAAAAATAGAAAGTTAAAAAATAATTAAATAAAATAAATATAAAAATAGAACATTTAGCCAGGCATGGTGCTAGGCATCTAGCTCTAACTACTTGGGAGGGTGAGGCAGGAGGAGCTCTTTTTTTTTATTATTTTTTTATTTTTTATTTTTTTTTTTTTATTGAATCATAGCTGAGTACATTAGTTCAACCATGGGGTACAGTGTGGGGGCTTCACATGCAATCTGAGATATTTTTATCAACCTGATTGACATACGATTCATGATATTTTCTCATTTACTATATGATATCTGTACCAGATTGTTTATTGCAGCCCAATTCATAATTGCTAAGTCATGGAAGAAGCCCAAGGGCCCATCGATACACAAATGGATTAATAAACTGTGGTACATGTATACCATGGAATATTATGCAGCCTTAAAGAAAGATGGTGACTTATCCTCTTCCATATGTACTTGGACAGAACTGTAACATGTTCTCCTTAGCAAAGTATCTCTAGAATGGAAGAAAAAGTATCTAATGTATACACCCCTAATATGAAGCAAATTTATATCTTTCAAGTAAAGGCTACAACCCAATTACAAGAAGAAGGGGAATGGGGAGAGGGAGGGAAGGGGAGGGAGAGGCAGGAGGGAGAGAGGATAAAGGGTGAGATCTCACTTGTGGTCCATATTTGAAGGGTCAGGGGAAAACTTCTAAATGTGGATCAAAAATGTTTTCACATAGTAAATGAGAAAATTTCATGAATGTTATGTCAATCAGGTTGATGAAAATATCTCAGATTGTATGTGAAACCGGCACACTGTACCCCATGATTGAATTATTGTACACAGCTATGATTCAATATAAAACAAAACAAAATCTTTCAAGTGCAAAAAAAAAAAAATCAGCACATTGTACCCCATACATGCATTAATGTATACATGAGCTATGCATTTATGATTTAATAAAAAAAGAATAAAAAAATCAATACTTAAAAAAATTGATTCAAGATGGATAAAGGACTTAAATTTAAGGCATGACACAATAAAAATCCTGAAATAAAGCAAGCATAGGAAAAACACTGGAAGATATCGGCCTGAGGAATGACTTCATGAAGAAGACTGCTATGGCAATTGCAACAACAACAAAAATAAACAAATGGGG
>CAUYON010183893.1:0-12106 GCA_963573935.1 Arctocebus calabarensis | reverse complement strand
TCTACATTTAATAAGTTTCACCAGTACCCTGCTAAGATGCACCGTAGGTGTGATCCCACTAATTACCGTCCATCCACCCATCCTCCCTCTACCCTCCCCTCCCTTTCCCTGTATTCTGTGCTATAATTGGGTTTTAGCCTTTATATGAAAGCTATAGATTAGCTTCATCAGGGCTGAGTACATTGGATACTTTTTCTTCCATTCTTGAGATACTTTGCTAAGAATTTTTCTTTTAAAGGCTGAATCTTAATTTATTCTAAGATATTCCCATAGCTTTAATAATTTTATTCAAAGGGATTTCTGGTGATTCTGATAGAGAGTAATAATATGTTAGTGTCCATTATTTGTTCTGTGTGTACTCTATTATTTAATTGTAGCAGCACTATGAAACAGAAAGAACCTGATTATGCACTTTATAAATTCTGATTTATACTCATTGTCCTACCTCTAACAAGCCACATCCCCTTAGCCAAGTAATAATTTTCCTAATGCTCAGTTTGCCATCTCTAAAAATGATGATATTACTACTTCATCTATTTACCACTGGAATTTTTTTGAAGAGTGAACAGATAATATATTTAGAAACTCATTTTAAATGGTAAAGGGATTTTAAAATAAAAGCTAGTATTTTTCTGAGATACATAATATGCTCACTACCATATGTGATGCTAAATGAACCTATCTCCAAACTTCACTGTCTCCACACTAGTTTGTGTTAATACAACACAAACGGAACCCATTTATACATGTGACTTACAATATGATAAATACATTAGTGCCAGGAATGACAGTGGTGCAGGTTACACTACTTTCAAAGGTTGTGATTTTTATGAGATGCAGTTTTTCCAACAAAATTAAACAAACAAGTTGTGGTGGTAGCTGTTACTACACTTCTTTTTAATCTGGAGAAGCTTAGAAACATTGTAGAGGTGTTTGAAAAAGAAGACTTTTTAACAGGCTCAGGATGGTAAGGATTTCCTGGTGAATCACTTCACATTAAAAGTGATTCATGAACGGTATGTCAATCAGGTTGATAAAATATCTCAGATTGCATGTGAAGCCCCCACACTGTACCCCATGGTTGAACTAATGCACACAGCTATGATTCAATAAAAAAAAAAAGAAATTTACTATATTAACAAAATGTTAAAAAAAAAGTGAAAGAAACAAAGAAAAACAGATGAAAGGAACAGTGAGTTTGGCATGGACTGAGCTCAAATAGAAGTAAAAAAAAATCATGAAATGAAACACTTCTGGAAGTCTGATGTATCCTAATGAAAGACTTGTTAGTAAAAAGTAAGTATGATCTCAGTAGAAGAAATAGAGGAATACACTACAGAGTGGAGGAAAGGGTGAATTAGGCCTTAGAAAAATTGCATTATAATAGAGATCTATGGACAAGAAATAACCACACCTAGGATGGGAATTTTGGAGATTAACTTCTGTAACAATGGATTATTCTGTTGAAAAAACACTAGACTTAATAATATTCTAAATTCACATGCTAAGCTTATAAGGTAATTTTTACCATTCTTATTTTCTTCTCAGAGACACCTCTATACTATAGAACCTGCTGAGGTCACAGATGGGTCTTTGCTTATGAAGAAATCTCAAGAGTTATGTAAATTTCAGGTCGTAGTGTAATAAAAGATTAAAAACCAGTTCATCTTTAAATAGATACCAATATTTCCCTGGCTTTTTTCAGTCCTACTTTCCTTTGGAAAAGTGGAATACATTAAATGTATCACAGCTTTGGTAAGACAATTCATTTTCCCTCTATAAATAATAGCCTTTTATACCCAGCAGTGATTACACAGCTCTCATCATTGGCTTCTAGTGTTAGAAGCTATATCAGCATCTTCCATGGCAGCTGGATAAAAAGTTTCTGTGTTTATCTTAAAAAAAAATCTTCAATGCTTCTGCCTTGTTATGATGTTTGAGAATACATTCTGAATCAATTCTGAAAATAATACAGCTTAAATACTTGACAGGAGTTTTATAGTCAAGGCAGGACACCATTTCTGTTTCAGAAACCATGTGTGCAAGCTGATTTTTTCCTCTATAGCTAGAGTCTCAGACCCAGATTTTCAAACAAGCATATGTGTGCATAAAATGGGTAATTGCACACACAAATGGGTAATTTTGTATGTAATTATCCATTTCACATATAGAATTATATGCTTTTGAGGATATTACATGAGCACATGAAATTGGTAAGCATATCCATTACACCTTCCTTTGAAAATTTGGTCCACATTGTAGGTTTTTGCGCAGAAGAAAATTGGAATTCTTCATGTTTGATAATATAATTGCACTCATCACTTTCCTCATGTTATACCTTTTAATCAAGGATCTCAAAGCTCATTAAATTATTAACTCAACCATCTGAACATCTCTATTATCTATAGATACTAAATGTTATGAAAATCTCATTTTAAAAAATTCAAAAATCAAGATATGAAAGCTGGACTTCTCTAAGTATTAATGACTATTCAGGATACAATTAATGGAAATGGCAAAGAAAATGAGCACAAACAAAAATTTCTTTCCTTCTGGTCCAATCATGCCAAAGTTTATTTGCATTTCTCCTATTACAAAAAACTTCTAACATTTTCTTCCTTAAGCATACATCTGGTAAGACAGAAAGTTTTAATAGCAGGACTTATTCACCTGGAAAATTCCTATATCATTGTTAAAATGAGAGAATAAAACATTCACTCCCTTCTTGGAAGTGAATTGTGTCTTTAAGTTTTCCTCATATATTTTTTTTTTTGAAAGCTGATGAAAGAGGTTTATTTGGCAGATAACAGCTTAAATTTTACGGCTACACATGTGGCTTTCTCACAAAACTGAACACAGTGTTATTTGTGTCTTTGATATCATGGAAAGAAGACAGAAACTTTTGAATATCTGCTGTGGTTGTACTTAGCTTGTGTGCCCTTCAATATGACTGCTTGACTTGCTATCTGTCTACCATGACATTGGGCTTCCTATCTGACTTTTCAGAACCAGAAAGCTCAAGTAGTTCCAGAGAAGGAAAGAATGCAATGATTCCCTGGCAAGGAAAAGAATGATTAGAATTTGGCATTGAATATACAAACATTATAATTTGAAAGCAGCTTTGCCTGAAACCTATGAATTGCTTCTATAGAGATGAATTAGGATACTTTTAAATGACCATTTTTTGAGGTATTATTGAGTAATAATAGTAGTAGTACAGAAGTGGCAGTGTAATAGCAATAGTAGTAGAAATAAGAGTAGATGAAGTAGGATTAAAGGTCATAATAGTAGTAGTAAAAGTAGAAATGATACTGTTAGTAACAATACTGAAACACCTATCATTGCACAACTTACTGGTGCCCAAAACTATTGCAGTTATTTAAAATAAAATGCCTCACGCCAGGTGTGGTGGCTCACATGTGTAATTCTAACACTCGGGGAGGCTGAGGTGGATGGATTTCCTGATCTCAGGAGTTTGAGACCAGCCTGAAAGGAGAGAGACCCTTCTCTAAAAATAGCCCAGTATCTTCTCCAAAGAGTCCCTGCTGTAAGCCTGGGCATTCTCTTGCCTGGCATGAAGGTTGAACAAATATTTTCCCTGCCACTATGAACTCCTTGTCCACCCTTCCCCCTAACCTGGTGATCTAGGAGCCCAACACCTGCGGAGACCAGATTGTTTGCTGTTCTTTGTTAAGATGGGGCATTGCATGGTCTGAGGTAGCACAGCTACATTATAACTGTGAATCCGGTAACAGTGCAGAAAGGCACAGGGAGAATGGTGTCTGGCTTGCCTCTGAGAAAGAACAACTTAGCAGCAGGTGGAGGCTCAGGAACTGCTGAGGCATGGGAACCTGAGTGGAGACACCTCCCACCTAGCAGCAGCACTAATAGAGCAATCCCACCAGGGCCAAATTTTGGAGAGACATCTCCCTAATTCTATGGACTGCCAGAGGGAGCTAGATCTTGCATTGCAGGGATACCAGAGGAGCAGAGTAGCAGGGGCAAAGGCACAGTCTCTGAGAGCAAAAAATATTTGCTGCTTTGTTAACCTCTGGTATGGAATGAGCACAGGTGGAACACTCCCCAATTTCCATTGAGCATCCAAGGTAATCAGACTTCAACTCCCTCAGCTGGATGGTGGCAAGGTGTGTTCTCTTGGCTGACAAGGCATTAACTTCCCTTTGACTCTGGTAGGCAGGCCCAAATCTCTGGTGCATTTTCCCTTTGGAGGGAACTGGGCCACAGCCCCATGGGGCTACCAGTTCCCAGGTGAGATGGAGGTTCAAGGTGGGGAAGGGGTCACCAGCACTCCTGGACTATTTTTCTGGGTGGGCCTTTCTGACTCCACAGAGCACCGGAGTGAGTTACACTTGAGCTTCCAGTGGACCCCTGCTGCCTAGATGCTGAAGAACTGTTGAACTGTCCCACTTGGTTGGTGTTGTGTTGACTAGGACAATTGGTTTGGAACTCTTGACATGGGCCAATCACCTAGGGAACCATCAAGGTTGTACCTTGGGTGTTTTGTTGTGGGAGTGTGGGATTCTATTTTTCCAGTTGTTGCCTGTGAGAGGACAGAGTATCTTATTTGCTTATATATCTCCATACCTGAGAGTTCATCTCAAAGACACTAATTCAATAGGATTGGACAGAGACTAGCCAAATACAGGTCAGAGCCTTCTAGCCCCACCACACAAAGTAGGTCCCCAGAGTAATACTCCCTGGGACCTTTGTGAAGCTCTAGAGCAGGCGTCCTCAAACTTTTTAAACAGGGGGTCAATTCACTGTCCCTCAGACCATTGGAGGGCTGGACTATAGTTAAAAAAAAAAAAACTATGAACAAATTCCTATGCACACTGAACATATCTTATTTTGAAGTAAAAAACAAAATGAAAACAAATACAATTCACACCAAGGCATGTGGCCTGCCGGCCACAGTTTGAGGACCCCTGCTCTAGAGAGAAGCCGAAAAATCAGTACCCGTTATTTGGTAAAGGGCTGGTTAATTACAACTTCAGGAGCCCTCAATTCAATTTCACCTTACTAGCTTCTCTAGCCAAACAGTGAAAATTAAACATGGGGCAGAATCACTGGAAAAACTCTGGCAACATGAATAATCAGAGTAGATCAACTCCCCCAAAGAACGACAAAACAGACACACCAGGAGATCCCACTGATCTACAAATTTCTGAGATATAGACATTGAATTCAGAATTTGGATTGCAAATAAGATTAACAGAATGGAGGTAAAGATGGAATTAGAAATTCAAGGAGCAATTCAAAAATTGTCTCAAGAATTCAATGAATTCAAAGACAAAATCACCAAAGATTTTGACACATTTAGGGAAGCACTTGCAGTCCTCTAAGATCTCAGAAATAAAGTATAATTCCCTCAGAAACATAATGAAGCAGGAAAAAGAAAGGATATCTGTCAAGGAACACAAAGCTTTTGAATGCTCCTAAAATCCTCAAAGAGGAAGAAAAGTGGAGAGCATAATGGATCATTCCTTGGAATAACTGTGGGACCACTTCAAAAGAGCAAACATTCGCCTTATAGGAACCCCTGAAGAGAAGAGGATGGTCCAAAAGGCAAAGACACTCTATTACAAGAGATAATGGAAAACATCTTCTGCACACATTGTAATTAACTTCACCAAAGTTAGTATGAAGGAGAAAAATCCTGCAAGCAGCCCGATGTAAGAAAATCATAACCTACAAGGGGAAGAATATTAGAATGACTGCAGATCTCACTACAGAAACTTTTCAAGCCAGATGAAGATGGTTATCTACCTTCAATCTCTTAAAACAAAACAACTTTCAGCCCGGAATCCTGTATCCAGCTAAACTGAGCTTCATGTATGGTGGAAAAGTTACATACTTTAATGACATACACATGTTGAAGAAATTTACCTTAACCAAACCAGCTTTTCAGGATATTCTCAGACCCATCCTCCATAATGACCAGCACAATGCTCTGCTACCAAAGTAAACTCACCCTGAAATTCTTGATCAAAACCAAATTTCCACAGTGATGAAAAGATGTAAAATGCCCACTGGACTTTTGAAAAATTTGACACCCAAAATATTATCAGGCTTATGAATACTGTCAATTAATGTGAACAGCTTAAATTGTCCTCTTAAGAGGCACAAGTTAGCTGACTGGATACAAAAACTGAGGCCAGATGTCTACTGGATACAAGAATCTCATCTTACCTTAAGGGATAAATATAGACTCAGGGTGAAGGGATGGACATCTGTAAATCAGACAAACAGAAATCAGAATAAAAGCAGGGGTGGCAATTTTATTTGTAGGTCTGTTAGGCTTTAAACCAAGAAAAGTAAGGAAAGACAAATATGATCACTTCATATTTGTCAAGGGAAACATGATGAGGTGTCAATTATTAACATTTGTACACCCAACCAGAATGCTCTTCTATTTATAAGGGAGACCCTAAGAGACATGAGCAATTTAATATCTTCCAACACCATAATAGTTAGAAATTTTAATGCTCATTTGTCAGTGTTGGATAGATCCTCCAATAAGAAATTAAGCAAAGAAATTTTGGACTTAAACTTCACCATACAGCATTTGAAATTAATAGACATGTACAGAATATTGCATCCTAACAAAACTGAAAACATATTCTTCTCATTAGCCCATGGGACATCATCCAAAATTGATTACATCTTAGGTCACAAGTATAACCTCAGAAGAATATAAAAGTATAGAAATTATTCCTTGTATTTTCTCAGATCACAATGCTATAAAAGTTGAATTCACCAATAACAGGTATCTGCATATTCATACAAAGTCATGGAACCTAGATAATGTTATGCTGAATGATAGCTGGGTCATAGATGAAATTAAGAAGGTAATTGCCAAATTTTTGGAACAAAACAATAATGAAGACATGAATTATCAGAACCTGTGGGATACTGCAAAGGCAGTCCTTAGAGGGAAATTTATAGTATTGCAAGCCTTTCTCAAGAGAATGGAAAGAGACGAAGTCAATAACATAATGGGACATTTAAAACAACTGGAAAAGGTAGAACATTCCAACCTCAAACCCAGAAGAAGAAAAGAAATAACTAAAATTAAGGCAGAATTAAGAGAAATCAAGGGCAGTACCTGTGGATTGGAGAGTAGGGCACTGGCCCCATATACCAGAGGTGGCAGGTTCAAACCTGGCCCTGTCCAAAAACTGCAAAAAAAAAAAAAAAAAAAAGAAAGAAAGAAAGAAAGAGAGGGAGAGAGAAATCAGAAACAAAAGAATTATTCAAAAGATAAATGAATCAAAAATTCAACAAAATTGATAAACCTTTTGCCAACCTTACCAAAAATAGAAAATTAAACTCCCTAATATCATCTATCAGAAATGAAAAAGGTGAAATAACAGCAAACATCTCAGAAATTCAAAGAATCCTTAATGAATACTACCAAAACTTTATTCTCAGAAATATGAAAATCTGAAAGAAATTGATGAATACTTGGAAGCATGCCAAATTCCTAGAATTAATCAGAAAGAATTGGAAATGCTGAGAAGACCAATATCAAGTACTGAAATCTATATGAAATCTCCAAAAAAAGAAGAGTCTTGAACCAGATGGCTTCATATCAGAATTCTAACAAACCTCTACAGAGAAACTAGCACCTATATTACTTAACCTTTTGCAAAACACCAAAAAAGAAATAATACCTTGCAACACATTCTATGAAGCAAATATCACCTTGATCCTGAAACCAGGAAAAGACCCAAGAAGAAAATAAAACTATAGACCAATATCTTTAATGAACATAGATGCAAAAAATGTAATAAGATCCTAGCAAACACAATCCAGCAACATAGCAAACAAATTATACACCATGACCAAGTGGATTTCATCACAAGGTCTTAAGGTTGGGTCAATATACAAAAAATTGTAAATATTACACATCACATAAATAAACTAAAAGACAAAGATCATATGATTCTCTCAATAGATGCAGAAGAAGCTTTTGACAGTATCCAGCATCCTTTCATGATTAGAACACTTAGGAAAGTAGGTATTGGAGGGACTTTTCTTAAACTGATAGAGGCTATCTACATCAAACCCACAGCCAATATGGGTTTGAATAGAGTAAAATTGAAAACATTTCCACTCAGATCAGGAATGGGCAAGGTTGCCCATTGTCTCCACTGCTTTTTAACTTTGTAATGGAAGTCTTAGCCATCACAAGTAGGCAAGAAAAGGTGATCAAGGGTATACAAATAGGGTCAGAGGAGATCAACCTTTCATTCTTCGCAGATGATATGATTTCATACAAGGAAAACCCCAGGGACTCAACTACAGAACTCCCACAGTGATCAAGGAATACAGTAGTGTCTCAGGATACAAAATAAATATTCACACATCAGTAGTTTTCATATATACCAATAATAGTCAAGCCAAAAAAAGTCAGAGACTTTATTCCCTTTACAGTTTTGCCAAAGTAGATGAAATACTTGGAAATTTTACCTAACAAAGGATGTGAAAGATCTCTATTAAGAGAATTATGAAACTCTATATGAAATAGAGGAAAAGAAAATAAATAGCTAAAGATGAGAAAAGAAATAGATAAAGATGTTAACAAATGGAAAAACATACAATGCTCATGGCTAGGAAGAATCTACATTGTTAAAATGTCCATATTACCCAAAGCAATTTACAAATTTAATGCAACCTCTATCAAAGCACCACTGTTATACTTTAAAGATCTGGAAAAAATAGTACTTCATTTTATATGGAATCAGAAAAAACCTCACATAGCTAAGACATTACTCAGAATTAAAAACAAATCAGGAAGAATCATGCTATCTGACTTCAAACTATACTAGAAATCTATAGTGATCAACCAGCATGGTTTGGCACAAATATCTAAAGGTAGATGTATGGAACAGAATTGACAACCAAGAAATGAACCCAGACACTTATCATCATTTGGTCTTTGATAAATCCATCAAAAATACAAATTGGGAGAACAATTTCCTATCAAACAAATGATGCTGGGAGAATTGGCTGGTGACTGTGGAAGACTGAAACTGGACCCACACCTTTTGCCATTAACAAAAATGGACTCTCACTGGATAAGAGATTTAAACTTAAGACATAAAACTGTAAAGATTATTGGAGAGAGTTTAGGAGAAATACTTGAAGAAATTGGCCTGGGAGAATATTTTATGAGGAGGACCCCCCAGGCAATTGAAGCAACACCAAAAATATATTACTGGGATCTGAATAAACTAAAAAGTTTCTGCACAGCCAAGAACCCCGCAAGTAATGCAAGCAGACAGCCCTCAGAATGGGAGAGGATATTTGCAGGTTATGCTTCTGATAAAAGTTTGATAACCAGAATCCACATAGAACCCAAAATTATTAATAAGAAAAGAACAAGTAATCTCATTTCATTGTGGGCAAGGAACTTGAACAAAAGCTTCTCTGAAGATGATAGGCGCATGGCCTATAGACATGTGAAAAAATTCTCACCATCTTTAATCATCAGAGAAATGCAAATCAAAACTACTTTGAGATATCATCTAACTCTAGTAAGATTGTCTCACATAACAAAATCCCAAAATGACAGATATTGGCATGAATGTAGAGAAAAGGGCACACTTCTTCACTGCTGGTGGGAGTGCAAGCTAGTATGTCCCTTTTGGACAGAGTTATGGTGAATACTCAGGAATCTAAAAGTAGACCTGCTGTTTGATCCTGCAATTCCTCTACTAGGTATATATCCAAAAGACCAAAAATCACTTTATAAAAAAGATATTTACACCATATTGTTCGTTGCAGCTCAATTCATAATAGGCAAGTTATGGAAGAAGCCCAAATGCTCATTGACCCATGAATGGATTAATAAATTGTGGTATACGTATACCATGAAATATTATGTAGCCTTAAAAATGATGGAAACTTTACCTATTTTATGTTTACATGGATGGAGCTTGAACATATTCTACTGAGTAAAGTATTTCAAGAATACAAGAAAAAGTATCCAATGTACTCAGTACTATTATGAAACCAATTTACAATCACTCCCTATTTCCTTTTTTTCAAATTAAATCATAGCTGTGTACATTAATGCAATTATGGGGTACAATGTACTAGTTTTATATACAATTTGAAATACTTTCATAAAACTCATTAATACATCCTTCACCACATTATCATCATCTTAGTTACTGTGTTAAGATATGTTACCTTCATCATCTTAGTTACTGTGTTAAGATATTTATATTCTACCCTTAGTAGATTTAGCATGTACTCTTGTAAAATGCACTGTAGGTGTGGTTCAACCAATTACCCTTCTTCCACTCATCCTCCTGCCTCGCCTCCCCTCCCTCTCCTCTTTCCCTTCATCTTGGGCTATAGTTGGATCATAGCTTTCATTTGGAAGCATGGGTGCTTATAAATTAGTTTCATCGTAGGACTGAGTACATTGGATACTTTTTCTTCCATTTTTGAGATACTTTGCTTAGAAAAATATGTTCCAGCTCCATCCATGTAAACATGAAAGAGGTAAAGTTTCCATCCTTTTTAAGGCTGCATAATATTCCCTGGTATACATATACTACAATTTATTAATCCATTCATGGGTCAATGGGCACTTGGGCTTCTTCCATGAGTTAGCTGTTATGAATTCAGCTGCAATAAACATTTTGGTGCAAATATCTTCGCTATCAAGTGTTTTTTGGTCCTCTTGATATACACCTAAATAGAGGAATTGAAGGATTGAGTGGCAGGTCTATTTTTAGATCCTTAAGTGATCGCCAAACATATTTCCTAAAGGAACATATTAGTTTGCATTTCCACCAGCAGTTGAAGAATAGATCACAAATATTGCCCAGGCTGAAGAAGGGAGGATGAGGGGAGGGGAGGAAGGGAGGGTGAATGGTGGAATCACACCTATGGTGCATAAGGTAAGGGTACATGTCCTATCTATTAATTATGGTGTATAAATGTCTTAACACAATAATTAAGTAAATGAGATGAGGTAAATATTAACCAATGTGATGTAAACATTCCTAATTCTATATGAAACCAGCAAATTATACCTCATAAATGCATTAATGTATACATGATTTATGTGTTTATGATCAACTAAAAAAACTGTAAAAATAAATAAAAAGTAAAAATAGCCTGGTGTTGTGATGGGTACCTGTAATCCCAGCTACTTGGAAGGCTGAGGCAAGAGAATGGCTTGATCCCAAGAGTTTGAGGCTTCTGTGAGCAATCATGTCATGGCACTCTACCAAGGGTGACAAAGTGAGACTCTTAAAAAAAAAGGGGGGGCTCTTTTAATCATCACAGTAACCCTGAGAGTTAATTTTATCCCTTTTTACAGATGAGGAAAAGAGGGGTTAAAGATGTTGTCTGGGGTATATATGTAGGAAGCAGTAGAACTGAAATTTTCTTCAGTATATTCAGATTTTAAAAGCTGTGGACAAGGGGTCTGGTGTGATGGCTCAACCTATATTCCTAGCACTCTGAGAGGCTGAGGCATATGGTTCACCTAAGCTCAGGAGTTCAAGACAAGCCTGATCTAGGGCGAGACCCCCATCTATAAAAATAGCTGGGCGTTGTGGTGGGTGCTTGTATTCCCAGCTACTCGGGAGGCTGAGGCAAGAGAATTGCTTGAAACCAAGAGTCTGAGGTTGCTGTTAGCTATGACACCACAGCACTCTACCAGGGGTGACAAAGTGAGACTCTGTCACAAAAATAAATAAATAAATAAACAAACAAATAAACAAATAAATAAATAAATAAATAAAAAGCTATGGACAAAAAATGAGTACAGTTCAGTTTTAGCTATTTTGTTTTAATTCCTATGTAGTCACAGAAGACCCAAGGAAGACTTTGGCAGAGAGTTACCTATTTCTCAAAGTATCATTCAGTGCATGTAGTTTTTGTAACTAATGCATTTTAAAATTAAATCTTCTGTATATACCCTGAGACTAAAGGCCTAAAGGAGGAGATGGGAAAAGATTGGGAGAGAAACGGAGAGAGCTTCTCTCTCCCCACTAGAATTTTCTCCCTCTAACAGGTGCCTTAATGTTTTCTGTATTCTTTTCTTTCTTTTCTGTGAATA
>CAUYON010183892.1:0-16928 GCA_963573935.1 Arctocebus calabarensis | reverse complement strand
TTTGTGAGTCCCACACAACCGGGACTTCATCTGCTTTTTTATTTATTTATTTATTTATTTTTTTTTTTTTTTGAGACAGAGCCTCAAGCTGTCAACCTGGATAGAGTGCTGTGGCATCACAGCTCACAGCAACCTCCAATTCCTGGGCTCAAGCGAGTCTCCTGCCTCTGCCTCCCAAGTAGCTGGGACCACAGGCGCCCGCCACAACGCCTGGCTATTTTTTGGTTGCAGCCATCATTGTTGTTTGGCGGGCCTAGGCTGGATTCGAACCCACCAGCTCAGGTGTACGTGGCTGGCGCCTTAGCTTGTTGAGCCACAGGCGCCGAGCCTCATCTGCTTTATTTATCATCGGTTTCCAATTATATAAAAGTGCCTAGTCAGTAGTCCAGTAGAAATATTTATGGGACAGATGTGCATAGCAGAATAATTTGTGCAAGGTACGGAAGTAGTACATGCCAGTTCTGTTGTGGAGGCAAGAAAATCTCAGAGAGAAAGGGCCATACAAATAGGGTTTTGGAGGATGAATAGGAGTTTGCTTGGTTAACACAACATGTAGTTTAAGACATCTATAACATAGCTAAAATTGTAATTTTGAGGCCACATAAAATCAGTATGGTGTATGTTCACAAATTATTGAAAGGAGTGATCAAGGGGAAGAGGTTATGAATATTTGTCCACTTCTTGAACCCCCTCCACCCCATCATTCCAGTCATTTTCTTCATAATCCTTGTCCTCCCAGTTATGTCTAATCCACTTATCTGTGCAGTGTCTGGGTCCCTGTCTGGCTCATAGTTAGTGCTCAGTAAACGCTCATTGAGTAAATTAATAAATGTGGGAAAGGTGGGAGGGGGGGAAGAAATAGCCACAGCCAGGGCCTCCCTCCCTGTCTGGGAAGGTCTGGGGCAGTGCTGCCCAACAGAAATATAAAAAAAAGCCTCATATATGATTTCAAATTTTCTAGTAGCTCTCCTTAAAAAAAGTAAAGAAAAAGAATTAATACTTTATTTCACTATTACACCCCAAATTGTATAACTTTAACATGTAATCAATATAAAAATTTATTGAGATTTTTTTCCCCCTAAAGGGCCTTTGAAATCCAGTATGTGCTTCACACGTGGAGCACATCTCACCTTAGATTAGCCACATTTCAAGTGCTCAGTAGCCACATGTGGCCTGGATGGTGAGGCCTGAGGCCTCTACTCAGTTGCCCACTATAGGCTGTCAGCAGGGCAGGCCTGGGCCCAGCAGTGACTCATCACACCAGCCGGAGGGGCTCTGGGGAGATGTCTGACAAAAAGGAATGAAGTCTTTTAAGGTCATGTGGTTTATACTGTTGCTCCCTCCCCATGTGGCCACCCTGGCATGCTACCCTCAGCCCCTGGGATGGAGACAGCGTTCCCAGGTCCCTCCTTCCCCCAGCTCCAGTCCCTCTCTCCTGGTGCTGTCCCCTCCAGCTCTGCCAGGAGTTCAGCACTTTCCACAGTGCATTTGCATTGATCAAGTGTGACAGCGAGACCCAGTTCTTTGGCCATTTTAAATATCCAGACAAAGGGGAGTGAAGGTCTAGGGTGTGACTGTGAAGCCAGGGACACATGGAGGCTCTTCAGTCCATGCAACCATCTTTCTAAAGTGCCCCTGCCCTCCTGGCCCTGTGGCCTGGGAGTGCACAATCCCTCCTGTGGCTGGGGAGTATCTGACCCCACAGTGGTGACCGCATCCCAGGCAGTGTTCTGAGAGCTTTGCTATGTTATCTTGCAGGAGCCACACAGCAGCCCAATGCGGTAGGTGCTCTGATGGACCCTGTGGTACAGAAAGTGAAACTGAAACACACAGGGATTAGGCAACTTGCCCAAGGACTTGTAGGTAGCCCAGGACTTGAGGCCAGGCCGTCTGGCACCGGGGTCTGTGCCCTAGGAAAGGTGCATATATGATCCTCGGGGACCAGGAAGAAGCAGAGGTTGCTTCTCACTGGCAGGGTAAGAGGTGGGGGAGCAGGGGCTCCAGCAAGCAGGTGGGGACTCTGAACAGGGACTTGAAGGAGCAGTGGGCCTTGAACCTTCGGGGTGACGGGGACAGCATTCCTTACGCGGGCTCCTTGCAGGCATTCCTAGTGGGGCAGCACTTGGACAGAGCCAGGAAGCCCCCCAGTGCTCCCATGACCTCAGCACCATTTAAATGGTTGGCAAGAGTGAGAGCTCAGTGGGTCTGGGGTCTCCTTCTCGGCTGATGACAATGTTCTGAACTACCTAGTGGCGATGGCTGCAGAACACTGTTAATGTGCTAACTGTTACAGGATTGAACACGTTAAAAAGGTTGAAATGGTGAATTTCATGCCGTGAAGATGTTATCACGATTGATAAAAAAGGGGGGCCAAGGAAGAGGCGACTTTTTCAAGGAAGAAGGAAGGAAGCAAAGCCCACCAGAAGGTGACACTGCCCCGGGAGCAGGCCCACCTGCCTGAGCGTGCATCTGGTCCCCCCACAGTCACATGACATTCACCCCACTCCTGCACTGTGGCACCCACCGAAACAGCGAGGGGTCACGTCTGTCTGAAAACCTCAAACAGGTGAGAGTGACCGTGTGTCACTCGGGAGAGAGCATGGGTGATAACTCAGCAAGACTATATCACCTGCGAATGAGTTGCCGTGAGTAAGTGTTCACAGCAGCCTCCTGTCTACATCCAGCCACTGTCTACATCCAGCATCCTTCCCTCCGCGGGAAGCAAGTTCTGCTGACTCCCCAACTCTTTCTATGGCCCCTTGTGCCTCCATCCCATTAGGAGTGAACAAGGACACAAAGGTGACACAGCCCACGCTCCTCCTCATCCTCCAGGAGCTGGAGCTCAGACACACGGAGACACTCACATGGAGATCCTGATCTGGGGAAGGACGCGTGGATCTGCTCGGCAAGCGGGGCAGCGGGTTGGGCAGGAGGTGGCCATGACATCTCCCTTGAGACAGAAATACAAGAGACTGTGTATGGAGGGTGGTTTTGGTGAATCATTTAGCTTCTCTCGGATGGGAGGAAGTGTACCAAGCAAGAGGAAAGTTGTGATGGGGAGGAGGATTCGCCAGGAGCGGAGGGAAGGGGACTAGAAATGAAACAGCTGATAAGCCCTGACGGAAATTACAAATAGCTTCCTGGCTTATCCGGGTTCATCCATTCAATCATTCATTTGTGTGTTTCTCCAACAAACAGTGCTGGGCCAAGAGCTGGGGGAAGGTCTGAGAACACAGACGGGAAGCATGTGGTCCGAGTGTGGAGAGGGGGAGAAGCCAGGGTGACCAGCGCTCGGCTGGGGGCCTGCACGGGCTACCCCCAGGGCTCCGAGGAGGGGAAGCGTTTCCAGCTGTGGGGGGAAGCTCTCAGGCAAGACTTCAGGGAGGAGAAAACGCCCGGGTTGGACCTTGAACGGCAGGTGTGTTTTCCCGTGCAGATGGGAGAGGATGATGCTGTGTGAAGGGCATTCCAGGAGGGGAACGGGGTCAGCAAAGACGTGGGGACGTGAAACAGCAGGGCTCGTTTTGGGAATTGAAATGCGGCCGGAGCAGGGGACGTGTGGAAGACGATAAATAGATGTCTCACTGTTGCTGGTCTAGCTGGCTGACCTTGGAATAAGCTGCTTTTCTGGTTTTGAAAATGTCTCCATCTGTACAATGAAGGGATCAGATTAGATGATTCTCAGGGGACTTTCCAGCCCTGGCTGCTCCTGGAGGGGTTGAGTTCCCTGTCACCCAAGATATTCAAGGAGACAGTAGATCACCCATCAGTGGAACTCTAGCCTTTCGTGGGCATTTGGACCAGACGACCTTGAACATCCTTTCTGGTTCCAAGCTGTCCCAATTCTAGGATTTTGGAGCCCAGATGGGGCCTGTGGGATTGCACCAGGTAGCCAATGTTGGTCACGCAGGACATCTGTTCCCCCCCCTCCATCCCAGGTGGGACCCCTTCTGTTTCATGAAAGTATACACAAGGTGGCCTGTTGCATTATTAATTTTCAGGGGTGAGAAATGGTCAGATGCCCCCACAGGGCTGAGAGGACGCTCTGAAGCGACAGCAGCCAGCTGTGGGCTCCAGTCTCTGCTATATTAACTCAGTAGGAATCGGAGCCTCTGCCTAGCTGGTCTCAGAAGCTGCTGCGGTGAGACTGTTTCTTGTTGGTGAAAGCTGATACCCAGTGACAGATTATTAATTATCCAGAATAAAGGGAAGGTGACAGAGAACCCTGCTCTGCCCATCAGTTCACTTCTGGCTCAGCTCGGCCACTTCCTCAGCTTATGAACTGGGATCAGTCATGCCCTCTGCATCAGGGTCTGTTTTCCCTGCTTTTAAGATAGGGGTAATCACGTCTGGATGCACCAAATAAAATAGTGTAGGGCAGTCTTGGGTAAGCTGTCATACACAGTGTTGACATTTGGCTTACTTTGCGTGTTGTCATTCATTTCTAGCAAATGTGCAATGAAACTATATAAAATCTTCCAGGCACTGTGGCTCACAGCTGAGATCCTAGCACTCAGGAAGACCAAATGGGAGGCTCGATTGAGTTCAGGAGTTAGAGACCAGCCTGAACAAGAGCAAGATCCTGTCTCTACTAACAGTAGAAAAACTAGTGGGGAGTGGTGAGCACCTGTAGACCCAGCTACTTGGGAGGCTGAGAAAGGAGGATCACTTGAGCCCAGGAATTTGAGGTTGCTGTGAGCTATGATGCCATGACACTCTAGCCTAAGCAACAGAACGGGATGCTTGTCTCAAAAAGAAAAAAGTATGTGGGGGGGAAGATGGTGATAGCTTTGATATATGAGTCTTTTTAAAAATTACTGCTTTGTCAATGACTTTGCAGGCATATAAATCTTGTCTAAACACAGAAGAGCGTTAAATTTGGTTCCATGTTAATTCACCTGTTTCTTACACAGCTCAGTGTGTAGGTGGCTGTCCTGCTATGCTCTGGGGAATGGTAGAACCAGAGGAATTGGATTTGGGATAACCCAGTGGGTAGCTCAGGCTCTTTCCTTGGGAGACCAGTAGTGCCCCTCCCACAGCCAGTCATGGAAACAATGGGTATGTTGGTGAGGTCTTTGCAGTCAGGGAGGCCTGGGGACCCATTCCCGCTCTGCCACTTACTTGCTATGTAACTTAGAACAATTCTCCTGTCTAAGCCACAATTCCTTCAATTGTAAATGGGAAATAATATTGCCAACCTTAGGGTGTTCTGAGGATTAAAGTACCTCGTCCTTATTAAAGAGTAAGTCATGCCACATTCTGGGTGTGGATTTTGTTCAGTGAGATACTAACAGGAACAGCCAAGCAGCATCAACCTAAATTTGCCGTGTAAGCCTAGAGACGCTCACTCATTTCCCACATGGGTATGGAACATACATCTTCTGATAGTTAATACCAGTGCAATATTTAGCCAATTCCTGCTATGAGCTCAGTACCAGGTGCCTTTTGTACAGAATTCAGATACAGAAAATCTCTCTCTGTTAAACATTGGGAACAGCTAAACAGCTGCCCAGCTTTGGAAGGCTAAGATAGGGCTCCTTGTCCTTAGAGAGCTGAGCATCCAGGTGGAAAGATCTGGGCAGAGGAGTTGGTTTAGGGTCAAATGCCAACCTGTGTCTAATTACGAAGCATGAGAGGAGAGAAATGTTGCCAGATGCCTTCTTGATACCAGGGTCAGAACATGGCATCAGCTGGCCAGGCACTTGTCTTCCCTGCCTTCCAGAGCAAAACGTATCCCATACCTACCCTGGCCTGGCCCTAACATTTGTGAGACTCATCACCCCTTGGGGAGAGGATCCCAGGCACCTGGAGTGAGGTATGGGGAGGGGCGCTCCTGACGGGCATGGGCCAAGGACTGCTCACTCCATGGGGTGGGGGGAGAGGGCACAGGCTGTCTAAATCTTCAGCTGTCCTGCTGGCCTCAGCTTGTGTCAGCTGTTTCCTCCTGGCTGGACCCTGATGCTGTGTCCTGGGGGCATTGCTGGAATCCCATTCCAGACTAGATGGACACCACTGATGACCGTGAACACTGATCTGAGCCTCAGATACTAACTCTGACACCCATCAGATCCAGGCCTGGGCACTGCGATCAGGTCCCGGCACTGCCCTTCACCTGTTATTTCTCAGGGCTTGAGAACTACAAGAGACTGTTTTCTCTCTTGCCCGCTTAGGTTAGAATCTTGTCCTACCCAGTATTTCTCAACAATGGCATCAGCTGCTTGGCTGACATCTCTCAAGAATAATGTTGGCCCCATGCTGAGATGAGCCATGGGGAGGGCGTGAGCAGGGAGCCTGGGTGCTACCCAACACTGATACTTCTTTATTGCCATGAGATATACAAAGACTAAAATGTACCATTTTAACTGGGGTTTTTTGGTGTAATACTCATGCCATTTACTTTTATAAAAAAAGTCTAGTGGCTATGTGCAGCGGTTCATCTGTAATGACTAGCACTCTGGGAGGCTGAAGAGGGTGGATTGCCTGAGCTCAGGAGTTTGAGACCAGCATGAGTAAAAGAGTAAGACTCCATCTCTATTAAAAATAGAACAGCTGGACGGGCATGGTGGTGGATGCCTGTAGTCTCAGCTGCTTGGGAGGCTGGGGCAGGAGCATCAATTGGGTCCGGGAGTTTTGAGGGTGCTGTGAGCTGTGACGCCACGGCACTCTAGCCAGGGCAACAGAGTAAGATATCGTCTCAGAAACAAAAAAGTCTAGTGCCCTCTGCAGCCTCAGTTCTCTCACCTGCACTGATTCCTCACTTTGTTTTCATCCTAATATTTCTTGCCTGGGACATCTCTAGCATCATGCTGAGTACTTCATCAGCCTTCATCACAGCTACACTAATAAACTCCGAAAATACATTTAAAAACCTGTTACCACCTTGTGGCGGACTGAATGTGCTCATCCTCCCCAACATTCAAGTGTTGAATTTCTAGCCCCCACTGTGATGGTATTCAGATATGGGGCTCTGCGGAGGGTAATTAGAGGTAGATTAAATCATGAGGGCAGAACAGTTGTGGTGGAACAGTGCCTGCAGGAGAGGGGGAAGAGAGAGCGACTCTATCGTCCCCGCCATGGGAGGACACAGTTAGAAGGCCGCCCTCTGCAAGCCAGGAAGAGAACCCTCACCAGGGACTGAACTGGCCAAACTGGCCCCTGGATCTTGGACTTCACAGCCTCCAGAACTGCGAGAAAATAAATCTCTGTAGGGTAAGCCCCCTAGTCTGTGGTATTTTATTACGGCAGCCCACCCAGAATAAGACACACCCCGAACATTTGTAAGCAAATGCATCTAAATGCAATGAATTTTAGGTTTGTGCTTTAAAAATATTTTCACTGAAACCTGGGGCTGTTGAATTTAAGTAAAATGTCCACTCTGCAACCTCCATGGCAAAGCTGTCCTTGTCAGGCCGTCAGCCAACTCCGGCCATGGTAAGAGAGGCGAGAGATGGACGAGCAGGGAGGGGCGGAGGTGGAGGAGCCTTCGACACCTGGCTGCCCACTGAGTGCGGCCTGTATGTTTCTTTATCCTCGAGGTCTTCTTCTTCTGGGGCTACACGTTCTTGGATGGCCCCTTGGATTGGCACAGGGAGCCTTGTGCCCCTCAGGGCAGCGTCCCCTAGAAGGTAAGAGACCTGCCTTTCACTCCTGATGTAGAGGATGGGGGTTTTGAAGGGAGGTCTGAGAAAGTCTATTCTTGAAGCCGCCAGCTCAGCTCGCTGCAGACCACATAGAACTGATGATCTGGAAATCGATCCCTTTACCACTTTCTGTCCCTGTGTCCCCCGTTGAACGTCTTCCCACACCCTCAGCGGTCTGGGGAGCCCAGTTTGGAGCCAGCTACCCTAGATGATCACCATGGGGCCCTCTTAACAGTGTACGATTTGGTGTCTTGGGCCAAAGCATACGCTGAAATTCCACGTAAATCCCAAATCCTCCTCCTCCCAACCTGCTCCCACGCTGCGTCCTAGGACCGCCCTCACACCATTTCCCCAGGAGGGATTCCCTCTAGAAAGAGAAAGCTCACCTGCCGTCGCCCTACTGTGGGTGTCATTCTCATGAGGTGAAGGCTACTACCTGACCCGATCCGTGTACATGCGAACTCTTCCATAGTCCCCTAACTGAAATGACACTGTAAGTCACAGAGTCTAAAATTAAAACACATACACACATAACCACAGAACACAGGAATTCCAGCAGCATAAATCAGCTGTTGAGGCATGCTGTCTGCAAAAGTCTGCACATCTTCCTTTCAACTGGGTATTTTTTTTGGGGGGGGGTTGGTTTTTTTCTGAATGCCATGGGCCTGAGTGGATGTAGGCCACACATGCTGTGTAGGCCAGTTCTGCTTTACACA
Organism: Arctocebus calabarensis; assembly: GCA_963573935.1. Lineage (NCBI taxonomy): Eukaryota > Metazoa > Chordata > Mammalia > Primates > Lorisidae > Arctocebus > Arctocebus calabarensis. The sequence continues at coordinate 8,572 of CAUYON010183892.1, read as the reverse complement.
ATGACTATTAGAAGACGGTCTGATACCTCAAATCCCAATGTTAAATGGCTTAACAACCTAGTTCTTTATAAAAGAGCTCCTTATTCCATGGAAATACACACACACACACTTTAATTTTATTTTTTTATGAAGCTGAAAGTCAGGAGATACCCCTGGTGCACGTGCTTACCAAATTAGGCTACTGTATGCCTGGGTTCTTTAAGCGGGACAGCCCTGCTGAGCCCTGGATGCTGTATTGTAGGAGGAAAAGTAGGTCATGGCCACAGGCTGTCAGTCCTCAGTATAAATCAGTTTCAAGGAGATAAAACCCCTCACCCACAAGGAAGCAGGCACGTGGACACCCACATGGCCGTCCACCTCCTTCTTTGAGGTTGAGGCAGAATGCATGTTCCTGGGGAACGCGTTTTATTACAACCACCAAAATGTCCCAAACAGTATTTTTCCTTTGAAGGTAGCAGCTTTTAAAACGGAAGGCAAAGTTCGTAAAAAGCCGGGGATGTTATACAACTTCCCCAACCACCTTTTACAAGGTTTGGGGCAGGCAGAGTGCCTCCCTGTCATTTACTAAAAATTGAGGCCCAAGAGGCTGCGGGCTGATATGTGGTTTTTCTATGCCTTGGGAAGAGCCAGAGGTGTGCTATCCCAGCTGGGCACTTGGAAGGTCCGGCTTGGTAAAAGGGTGGCATGGTGGCTTGTGCATGGTGTGTCTGACTGCATCAGCAGGCCCTGTGGCGGCAGGTGAGTGGCTTCAGAGCAGCCCAGGTCTGCTGCCCACACATGCTCGGCTCACCCACCTCCAGTGCTTATTGGTGGTACCAGCCCCTGTTCACCTGAATGGCCATTTCTCATGCAGGGCACTGCTGGTTTGGCCCTAACAAGGCCGGAGGAGCCTCGGCACTGACATCTGGAGATTGCTTACTCACTTCCAAGGCTACTGTCATAGGTACGTTGGACAACTGGACTCCATGGTACTGGCTAAGGACCCAGAGCCCTCTGTGCACCCAGTCAAGTGTTGACTAACTCTAAATTTAGTCTAGAAAAAAAATGCTTTGAAGGTATAACCATATTAAGATAGGAAGATAATGTGTAACTGTCACCTATGAGAAGGAATCTATTTAATGTATAATAACATTGCTGATGTTTAGTTTACTGTGAGAATAAAAGGTAATAAAGGGAAAGGTAGGAGAGAAGTTCTTCAGGGAGATGTCCCAGCTGCTCTCAGGAATCTCTGGCTTTTCTGTAAATAAAAGTGAAACTGTGGCTCTCTCATCTGCTTTGTCCGTCAATTGGCTTGGGTGACAGGTGGACGGACTCCTGGGTCCGGCAACAAGGAAGGATCCAGTCTTTGACGCTTCTTGTCTTTGTGCTGCTGTAACAAAAATACTGTGGCCCGGGTGGCTTATACAACATTTATTGTGCATGGTTCTGGAGTCTGGGAGGTCCAAGTTCAAGATGCCTGTAGATTCAGCGTCCTGTGAGGCCGGCCACCTGCTTCATGGATGGTGCCTACTTGCCATGTCCTCACACAGAGGACATGGGAAAGGGAACTTTCTGAAGTCTCTTTTTATAAGGGTACTAATCCCAATCATGAGGGCTGCACTTCACGAGCTAATCAAATCCCACCTCCTAATACTGTCACCCTGAAGGTTAAGATTTTGAAATATGGATCCTGGGGAGTAAAGCCTTGACCACATCCTTGGCCCTCTGCCTCCTGCACTCCCTCTCTCGGGAGGGCACGTGGCTCTGGTCCCACTTGTTCCTCTCTACTGCACTTGCCTTGCAGTCTTCTATTCTTAGAAAGTGCTGCTGGACCCTGGAGCGTGACACGTAGGACACATACAGCCACACTGGGGACAGACAGGGTCACCCACAGCTGCCTTCATTTGCAGGAATAACCACAAACACAGGGGAAGCCAAACGTGCCCGTGCCTCTTTCCTAGGGTCCAGTCGTCCATCATGACGGGGAAAACCACGTGCAGGGAGCAGCTCCCTGCCTCTCTCCAGGGCCCATGTGTTCTAGACCAGGCCAGTGCCGAACTGAGCCGGGTGACTCACGTGCAGGATGGGAACTGGCCCCTTCCAGCCCTGAAAATTCCTACTTTATTTTTATTTTAAATCATTTTTAGAATGGGGTATAAGTACAAATTCTATAAATGTAAGTGGTTATGGGAGCAGTGGCTTGTGGGGCTGGGAAAGCCTGTGGGTGACCCCAGCTCAGGTCCCCGAGGGCACAGGTGTCACCCGGCTTCCTTGCTAGCGTCTGGAGGAGTCCTCTGTGCTGCTTTGTCTACTGACCTCCAGCACAGCTCTGCGGAATGAAGGAGCTGCCTGGGTGAACCTGGCCCCTTGGCTTTCATGTAGCCAGCGCTGAACTCCTGGGTGCCAGAGAGGAATTTTGCCCAGGTTGGATCAGACTCAGACTCACACTTGAACCTGACTTATTAGATGGTGAGATTTGGGACTTTCTGAGTTGATGATACTTAGACAAGATTTTAGGCTTAGAGGTGATGCTACGACGGGTAAGGCTTTTGAGGATGTGGAGGGGTGAATGTATTTTGCAAGTAGGAAGGATGTGAAATTTTGGGAGACCAGAGGTAGATGATAGCATCCCCTTGAAACTCATGTCCTCCTGGAACCTGAGAAGGTTACCTTATTTGAAAATAGGTGTAAGTAGTTGAGGATCTTGAGACGAATTCACCCAGAATTTGGAGTGGACTCTAAATCCAATCACTGGTGTCTTTAAAGAGAAAATGGGGAGATTTGGGTGTGGAATGACACAGAAACAGGCCACGCATAGATGTAGCCAGACTTTGGGGTTTATTACCTTATACAAGTCAAGGAACTCCTAGAGCCACCAGTGGCCAGAAGAGGCAAGGAATAAGTCTTCTCTGGAGGCCTCAGAGGGAGCATGACCCTGCCAACACCTGCTCTCCCAAACCTCGTAAAAGATAGATGGGGACTAGACTTCTGGCACTATTTGGCTTTTAGCAACATGGTTTCTGGTCATCTCCCAGAAGCTCTAGTGGACTAAGATTTTGGAACAGGGACATGAAAAGTTCACAGCCATGTCAGAGGCAGTGCTGCTGAGAAGTCTATCATCTGGGCAGGCAGCAGAGCCCATCTGAGCCAGTGGAAGTGTCCCGAGCATAGGGAGGCCTCATGGCTGAAGGGTAGCATGTCCCACTTTGGACCAGAAGGTTGCATGATCAAAAATGTCCCAAGTGGAGGTTAGTCAGAGAAACTTAACATCACTCAGGACTGGGCCTGAGGCTGCACACAGCTGGGATCCCAGGGGGTTTGGTGTGGAGAAGGCGTTGGTCTCTGGAATTGGGTAGACTTGGCATTGCCATTTGGTAGATGTTTGGCCTTGGGCAAGTGTTTTCATATCTCTACAGTCAGTGCAATGTAGCTACCCTTCCAAACCCTGCCAGAGAAGGGTTGAGGAAGGAGTAAATGAGCGACACTGCCAGTCTCAAGCCCATCCTTCTGTGGCACTAATGCCAATGTTAACTCATGAGCCCGGTGCCCACTCTGGGAGTGTCTGTCTCCTGTGCAGCCATCCCTATTACTGGGTCTCCTACTAACCACCAATGATCACTCTCCCTGTGCCACGTGCCGTGTCACTAGCTTCTCATATATTATCTCATTAAATTCTTTCTACTGTCCTGGGAGCTATTCTTATCTCATTTTACAAATGAGGAAACCAGGGCACAGAAAGTTTAAGTCATTAGGATTCAAACCTAGCAAGCCTGTGTGATGCCGAAGCTGGAGTTGCTCAGTGTTATAATAAAGGCGGCAGTTATCTTCATGGTCACAGGTCTTATCTTTGTTTTTGTTAAAAGCAGCGTTCCTCCACCCAACTTTGTTACCACCCAGGCCTGAAGTCATGTGCTGGTGAAGGAAGATTCCTGCAGGCAAAGTCACACAGGCTGTGCGGGAGAAACCTCGTGGGAGATGCACCCTGGCGCTGCCAGAGGCTCTGGACTCAGCGGCTGCTCCTTGGATTCACTCGCCCTGAATGAAGAGGAGGCCGGCAGTGTGGCCCGGGGCGATGCCGAGGCTGTGGCTGCAGGGAACTGCTTCCTCTCTGGCCTCCTCGCTTTCTCCGTTGCCTCCCTGCAGGCTATTCTTGACATCAGAGCCATCCGATGTAATTCGCTCAAAACTTGCCGGATGTCTAGTAAAGGCACGTGCCTGTCATCTCTTTGAGATCCCACCTCATCTCCTTTTCTACCTCTCCTGCTGGCTGAACTCTGGCCACACCATCTCCCTGCTGTTGCTGAACACACCAGGCCCATTCTTGCCTCAGGGCCTTTGATACGTGGCTCCCTTGCCCTGGAATATTCTCCTCCCAAAATCCACAAGGTTTACCAGTTCCCTTTATTCAAGGCTTTCCTGAGCACCCTAATCAAAAATGCAGCCTCCAGCCTCAGAAACCTCTGCTCCCCTTTTCTGCTTTTGTTTTCTTGCTAGCACTGACTCCATCAGTGATCTGTATATTTCACAGGTATGTTTGCTTACCCCTATATCCCTTATAGCTTGAGTATGATGATTCTGCAGGACAGCGATTTTTTTCAATCTGTTTTGCCTCCTGTTATATACTTTACTATCTTTAATACTATCTGGCACATAGTAAGCATTCAGTCATACTTGTCAAATGAATGAATAAACAAGACTCCTTAAGATGGTACAGTGTAATTGTGTCTGGCATGACACACAATAGGTGCACAATAAACCTTAATATCCTTCCCATCCCCTTTACACACACGTGTAAGTAATTTTTAAACGTAAAAGAAACTTCACTGAGATCTGAGAACAGAACCAAAGAGACATTGGAAAAGCACTCTAAATTCAAGTACTGGTTCATAGTCAGTGCCCACCTACAGTCTCTCTCTCTCTGCAAGGTGTTGTCTATCTAGATTCCAGGCCCTTTGCACATGCTGTTTTAAAATGCTCCTTCCTCCAGGAAGCCCACTCTGACTTCCTGAGACTAGGTCAGGCTCCCTCATAGGTACTGCCCCAGCATAGCATTATTCTATATCTGTCTGTTGACTTGTCTTTCTACCCTATTAGACTGTGGAATAAAAGGCAGATCTGGGTCTGGCACATAGTAGGTGCACAGCAGATTCTTGTTGGATGAATTTATAACCTAGGAGCCCAAGGTGAATGGACACACCTTTAGATAGTTGATCTGGATGCTGTGGTTCCATTCCCACCTTGACTTGGGGTCTGCAGACTAAGGGACCCTCCAGGCTGTCTTGGGGGAGCACAAAGGGCTATCACAAAAATATTACCTTCCTTGCTTCCCTTTCAGGATAGATGTCTCAGCCTGGAGCAACTTAACATCAGGCCTACGGCCCTGCAGACCTTTCTTTGGATTCCAGCTCCTCCCAGAGCATTTCTGTCAGGCCCACTATTGCTGGTGTCCTCCTTCCAGACCTTCCACCCCAGTGGCTGTGCTTTGTTGAGGTTGAGTAAAGCTAAGCACCTGCCAGGGAGAGCTTCGGGTGCTCTGCAACAGGGCAGAGAGCACACAGCGGTGTCATCTCCAGGGACTCGGCCAGGGACCGTGCTGCTCAGACATGAAGTTCTTTGGCTGAGCATTTGCCATTTAATTAGATTCCCACCTCATCAGCTTGTACAGCCATGGGAGGCAACCAGAGGAGCAGCCGCTGCAGCGTGCGGGCTGGGCCTCTCATGTCCCTGCCTGTTCCTGCTCTGCTCCCCTCCCTCCAGGTGTCTTTCTCCATGAATCAAGATGCTCATGTGGCCATGTTTCTGTCCTCTCCAACGCCCAGCCCTTCCAAGAGAAACAACTGCTGAAAACAGGACTGTGGCACGCCGCTATCTGGTGCTTTTGGCTCTTCTTGAGATAAGTTCACCCTTTTTGGAGAGCCTGCTCCATACTACCAATGAGCCTTCAGCACATGCATTATCCTGTTTATCACCCAGACCCACCCCGTGATGGGCAAATCACAGATTTCCTGCTAAAGATCAGGACACTGAAGCCCAGGCAGCATCAGAGAGTGGTTCAAGGTCACACAGCTTGTTACTGGCAGAGCCTGTTATGAGCAGGTCTCCCTCATTCAGCGTCTTCACACTAAAACCACGCAGTGGCTTTTAGGTATTAACAAATGGGTTAGCTGGGTATTGGGCACTTCATTAATAAGACCTAAGGGATGTTGGTTCTTGAATGGAGGTAGAACTTGGAAAAAACAAACAGACAAACATGTTCACCTGAGTTAATTAAGGGGCTGCTGCTTCTTTCCCTTTGCTGTTTCCTTCACGTGGTGGGAGCTCCATTCATTCAACAGTCAGCCTTTCTCCTTGACCCCCTTCCTTCTCTGCTCTCCCCATAGGGGAAGGGCTATCCCAGCCTGGCGCTGTCTCTGATTAGGGGGCAGGCTTATATAATTTTAGCATTCAAAATAAAGTTAGAAAGGTCATTTTCCCCTAGATGGGAAATTCAGACCTTCTCAGTCATGAAAGTAACATTTTGGGCTCTTCTATCCTATTTAATCTTTTATTCTTTTTTTCCCAGTGGTTCCCAACCTGAGCAGGAAAGACGTCTGTATTTAAGGGGTGGTCTTGAAGACTAACAAGCTGGTGATCTAATTCCATCTGATTCCATCCAGGACGCATGCCCTTTCAATTGACCACATGCACAGATGATGCCTAAGCCAGTGGACGTATCTAAAGAAGGCACGCTCCCTGGCCTCCCCGGCTTTGCAGCCAAACTAGGGAGACCCAGCCAAGCCGCAAGACACATCTGGTGATTCTAAGGTGGTGTCCTGGGACCTTCACAGCGCCACTGTGCAGTGATGGAGTGATCTGCTTACATCAATATTCTAGTTGATAATTGCTGGACGTGGAAAACTCAATCTCGAAATATTCGAATACAATAAGAAATATTCTCCACTTTAATTCTGAACCTGTACAAAACAGAATGCATTCTTTCCTCAATGGATCAGAAAGTCTGTCACAGTCTTTCAGAAATTTAAGGGCATCACCATTGCCTGTGTTTTATAGCCCGGCACTGTGCCCAGTTCTTTTTTAGTTAATCTTCAAGGCAACCAGCCCTGGACAGAGTATTATTATCCCCATTTCACAGATAAAGAAAATGAGGCCCAGAGGGTTTAAGTTAACATCTCAAGATGACTTAAATTTGATTTAAACCCAGTCCGTGTGATTCCAAAGTCAAGTCCATCCCAGCCCATCTCGCTGCCTCTCAATAAAGGTGAGCGTGTTAAGCCCTTGACATTCATGAGAATAATCCTGAGAGGTCTGGGAGCTCCCAATTTACAAATTCCACTTTAGGCGCATCATCACCTCCATAAAACATCTATTTTTCTAGCTCAGACCTATTCTTTCTTGGTCTTCTTTGTGTGTTTCCCCTATTTCTATTACTGACAGTGGTGTTTAAGGGTCTTCCCAGGGGGCTCTGTTCATTTTGTGGGGTTTGCTGTGCAAGGAGAGTGGGCAGGAAATGGGGGCTGTGTCGAGGGGTGGGTGCTGGATGCTGGACTGTCCACCTGGTTCACCTGCAAACCACACACTCGTGCTGGCTCCCCAGCCCAGCTTCCCAGGGCAGCTGGCAGACGTCCCCAGCACACGCCACGGTCCACTGCAGCGGGCAGATGGGCATGTTCTACTGTGAGAGCACACGTGTGTGGGTGCTCGTCTTTCCCACTCACACACACCCCTGCATTCATTCCGGGCAGAAATACTGAGCATGGCGGCTCCAGGACACCAGCAGCTGACAACAGAGCTTCCCAAAGCATGAAGTTATACACCGATGGGCACTTTGTTTTCTTAATAACTATCCACTTCACAAGGATCGTTGGAACAAGTGTAACAAGTACATCAGACTCTGATTTCACAGGTAATGTGGCTGATTTTCTGTCCATAGCAATGCCATGGAGTTTTCCCTGAAAATATACCGAGGTAAACAAAATGAGTCAGCTTGAAGAACAATATTTGGTAACAGTTTTGCAGTACTTGGCTGTGGCAGAAACCCCGAGGTGGCCAGTGGGGTAAAAGAAGGGCGAACGCCCTGCCTGCCAGGGTCTGGCGTGGGCAGAAGATGGGGAAGAACAAACATGAGGCCAGGTCCCGGGCACTCGGAGCTTCAAAGAAGGGAAGCCCTGTGTTCTGGCTGCTAGACAGAAAGAAAAAGACCACTCCAGTTCCACCACTAATAACGCTGTGTGGAATAGACGGTGCAATGTTGGGGGAATTCAGCAGACTGGGAAGATCCCTCCGGGGAGAATTAAATACATCTTTGAAAAGGTGAATGTAAAAACAGGATCTACTCCTGCTATAATCAAACATGCTTCTAGGGATTTTTTTTTTAACTTAAAAAAAAAAAGAAAACTATTTTTAGTATAAAGAATTTCAAACAATTAAAAGTAGAGCAAATGGGATAAGGCATTCCATATAGCTGTCTCCAGCTTCTCCCTAATCGCCTTTAATCCTCTGAAGAAAGGGCCGTCTTATAAATGTCTTCAGATAGTGATTAAAAGGCCATGAAGGCTATGTTAAATAGTTCAATGAAAATATTTCAGATTGTATA
>CAUYON010183890.1:0-20831 GCA_963573935.1 Arctocebus calabarensis | reverse complement strand
TCCAATCCCAAACCCAGCAGAAGAAAAGAAATAACCAGAATGAGAGCAGAATTAAAAGAAATGGAAAACAAAAGAATTATACAACAGATCAATCAATCAAAAAGTTGGTTTTTTGAAAAGGTCAATAAAATAGATAAACCTTTGGCTAAACGAACCAGGAAAAAAAGAGTAAAATATCTAATTTCATCACTCTGAAATGGCAAGGACAAAATAACAACAGACTCCTCAGAAATTCAACAAATCCTTAATGACTATTACAAGAAATTCTATTCTCCAAAATACCAAATTCTGAAGGAAATAGACCAATACTTGGAAGCACGCCACCTCCCAAGACTCAGCCAGAATGAAGTGGAAATGTTGATCAGGCCTATATCAAGTTCTGAAATAGCATCAACTATACAAAATCTCCCTAAAAAGAAAATTCACATCAGAATTCTACCAAATCGTTAAAGAGGAACCTATATTACTCAAACTTTTCCAAAATATAGAAAAAGAAGGAATACTATCCAACACATTCTATGAAGCAAACATCACCTTGATCCCCAAACCAGGAAAAGACCCAACAAGAGAGGAAAATTATAGACCAACATCCCTAATGAATATTGATGCAAGAATATTCAACAAGAGCCTAGCAAACCAAATCCAGCAACACATCAAACAAATTATGCACCATGACCAAGTAGGTTTTATCCTAGAATCTCAAGGCTGGTTCAAAATGCATAAATCTATAAATATAATTCCTCACTTAAACAAAATAAAAATAAAAGACCATATGATTCTCTCAAATGATGCAGAAAAAGCTTTTGATAATATCCAGCATCCTTCCATGATCAGAACACTGAAGAAAATAGGTATAGAAGGGATAATTCTTAAACTGATCAAAGCCATCTACAGCAAACCTACAGCCAATATCATATTGAATGGAGTTAAAGTGAAATCATTACCACTCAGATCAGGAACCAGACAAGGTTGCCCATTGTCTCCACTGCTTTTTAACATTGTAATAGAAGTATTAGCCATTGCAATTAGGCAAGAAAAGGTGATCAAGGGTATCCACATAGGATTGGAATAGATCAAACTTTCACTCTTCGCAGATGAAATGATTGTATATCTGGAAAACACCAGGGATTCTGCAAAACTCATAGAAGTAATCAAGGAATACAGCAGTGCCTCAGGTTAAAAAATCAACACTCATAAATCTGTAGCCTTATACCAACAATAGTCATGCTGAAAAAATAGTCAAGGACTCTATTCTGTTCACAGTAGTGCCAAAGAAGATGAAATATTTGGGAGTTTATCTAACAGTGGATGTGAAAGCTCTCTATAAAGAGAACTTTATATGAAATTCTAAGAAAAGAAATATGTTGAAAATGTTAACAAATGGAAAAACTTACCATGCTCATGGCTAGGAAGAATCAATATTATTAAAATGTCCATACTACCCAAACCAATATACAAATTTAATGCAATGCCTATTAAAGCTCTACTGTCATACTTTAAAGATCTCAAAAATAATAATACTTTGTTTATATGGAATCAGAAAAAACCTCGAAAAGCCAAGACACTACTCAGAGAGAAAATCAAATTAGGTGATATCATGTTAACAGACCTCGGACTATACTATAAATCGATAGTGATCAAAACAGCATGGTACTGGCTCAAAAACAGTACATGTATGGAACAGAAAAGATAACCGAGAGATGTACTGAACTACTTACCATTATTTGATCTTTGACAAGCCAATTAAAAACATTCAGTGGGAAAAATATTCACTATTTAACAAATGGTGTTGGGTGAACTGGCTGGCAACCTGTAGAAGACTGAAACTGGAACCACACCTTTCACCATTAACTGAAATAGACTGTCACTGTATTAAAGATTTAAACTTAAGATATCAAACTATAAAAATACTAGAAGAAATTGCAGGGAAAACTCTTGAAGAAATCAGCCTGGGTGAATATTTTATGAGGAGGACCCCCTGGGCAATTGAAGCAACACCAAAAATACACTTCTGGGACCTGATCAAACTAAAAAGCTTCTGCACAGCCAAGAACACAGTAAGTAAATAAAGCAGACAGCCCTCAGAATGGGAGAAGATAAAACTTGCAGGTTATGTCTCCAACAAAAGTTTAATAACCAGAATCCACAGAGAACTCAAATATATTAGCAAGAAAAAAACAAGTGATCCCATCTCAGGGTGGGCAAGGGACTTGAAGAGACTCTTCTCTGAAAAAGACAGGCACATGGCCTACAGACATATGAAAAAATGCTCATCATCATTAATCATCAGAGAAATGAACATCAAAACTACTTTGAGATATCATCTAACTCCATTAAGATCAGCCCACATCATAAAATCCCCAAACCAGAGATATTGGCATGGAAGTGGAGCAAAAGGAATACCTCTACACTGCTGGTGAGAGTGCAAACTAGTACATTCCTTTTGGAAAGATGTTTGGAGAACACTTAGGAATCTAAAAATAGACCTGCCATTCAGCCCTACAATTCCTCTACTAGGTATATATCCAGAAGACCAAAAATCACATTATAACAAAGATATTTGTGTTAGAATGTTTGCTGCATCCCAATTCATAATTGCTAAGTCATAGAAGAAACCTAAGTGTCCATCGACCCACGAATGAATCAATAAATTGTGGTATATGTTCACCATAGAATATTATGCAGCCTTAAAGAAAGATGGAGAGTTTATCTCTTTCATGTTTACATGGATGGAACTGGAACATATTATTCTTTGCAAAGTATCTCAAGAATGCAAGGAAAATTGTCCAATGTATTCAGCCCTACTATGAAACCAATTTATAGCTTTCATATGAATGCTATAACCCAATTATAGCCTAAAAAGAAGGGGAAAGGGGAGAGGAAAGTGAGGGGAGGGGTGAGGATGGGTGGAGGGAGGGTAATTGGTAAAACCACACCTACGGTGCATCTTACAAGGGTACATGTGAAATTTACTAAATGTAGAACATAAATGTCTTAACACAATAGCTAAGAAAATGCCGTGAAGGCTATGTTAACCAGTTTGATGAAAATATTTCAAATTGTATATAAAACTAGCATATTGTACCCTATGATTGCATTAATGTACAGTGCTATGGTTTAATAAAAAAAAAGATCAAATAAATAAAATCAATAAAACTTTGGCCAGATTAACTAGAAACAGAAAAATAGAATCTTTAAACCTCAATCAGAAACAATAAAGGGGAAATACTAACAGATGCCACAGAGAAACAAGAGATCATCTCTGAGTAGTACAAGAAACTCTATGCCCAGAAATTTGACAATGTAGGGGAAATGGATCAATACATGGAATCACACACTGTCCCTAGACTTAATCAGGAAGAAATAGATCTCTTGAACAGAGACATTTCAAGAACTGAGATCAAAGAAACAATAAAATATCCCCCAACAACAAAAACAAAAAAAGCACCCTGGTCCCAATGGCTGCACACTGGAATTCTATCAAACCTTCAAAGAAGAGCTTATCCACATACTTCAGAAACTATTCCAAAAAATTAAGAAGGAAGGAATCTTCCACAACACATTCTATGAAGCAAATATTAACGTGATAACAAAAGCAGGAATAGGGTCGTGCCTGTGGCTCAGTGAGTAGGGTGCTGGCCCCATGTACCAAGGGTGACTGGTTCGAACCTGGCCCCAGCCAAACTGCAACAAAAAATAGCAGGGTGTTGTGGTGGGTGCCTGTAGTCCTGCTACTTGGGAGGGTGAGGTAAGAGCTGGAGATTGCTGTGAGCTCTGACATCATAGCACTCTACTTAGGGTGAGATCCTGTCTCTAAGAAAAAAAATAAAAACAAACAGGAAAAGACCCACCTCAAAAGGAGAATTTCAGACCAATGTCACTAATGAATATAGATGCAAAAATTCTAAATAAAATCTTAGCCAATAGATTACAGCTACACATTAAAAATATTCAACAGGGTCAAGTAGGTTTCATCTCAGGGATGCAAGGCTGATTTAACATTATGCAAATCCACAAATGTAATACATCATATCCATAGAAGCAAAAACAAAGACCATATGATCCTCTCAATAGATGCAGAAAAAGCATTTGATAAAATTCAGCATCCTTTTCTAGTTAGAACACTTAAGAATTTATGCATAGGTGGCACATTTCTGAATATGATCGAAGGCATTGATGACAAACCCACAGCTAATATTATACTGAATGGAGTAAAACTGAAAACTTTTCCATTTAGAACTGGAACCAGACAAGGTTTTCCTCTATCACCTCTACTACTCAACATAGTGCTGGAAGTTCTAGCCAATACAGTCAGGCAAGAGAAGGAAATAAAGGGCATCCAAATGGGTGCAGAGGAGACCAAACTCCCATTCTTTGCTGATGATATGATCTTACATTTAGAGAACCCTAAATATTCAACCATAAGACTCCTGGAAGTGATCAAAAAATACAGCAATGTGTCAGGGTATAAAATCAATGTCCACAAATCAGTAGCCTTTGTGTATGCCAATAGCAACAAAGATGAGAAGCTAACCAAGGACACAATTTCCTTCACAGTAGCTTCAAAAAATATGAAATACCTAGGAATATACATAAAAAAGAGATGAAGGACCTCTATAAAGAAAATTACAAAACATACGCAGAAGATATTAACAAATGGAGGAAAATACAATGCTCACAGCTGGGAAGAATCAACATTGTCAAAATATCTATACTACCCAAAGCAATCTACAGATTCAATGCAATCTCCATTACAGTGCTATCATCATACTTTCAAGAACTGGCCAAAGTATTTTTTTTTGTTTTGTTTCGAGACAGAAGAAACTCCGTATAGCCAAAGCAATTCTTAGTAATAAAAACAAAGCCAGGCGTATCATTCTACCAGACTTTCTGTTGTACTACAAGGCCATAGTAATCAGAACGCCATGGTATTGGAACAAAAATAGAGACAGTGACATTTGGAACCAAATAGAAAACCATGAGATGAAACTAACATCTTAGAACCACCTGATCTTCGATAAACCAAACAAGAACATACACTGGATGGGCCATTCCTGTGGCTCAGTGAGTAGGGTGCCGGTCCCATATTCCAAAGGTGGTGGGTTCAAACTAGGCCTGGCTAAATTGCAACAAAAAAATAGCCGGGCATTGTGGTGGGTGCCTGTAATCCCAGCTACTTGGGAGGCTGAGGCAAGAGAATCACCTAAGCCCAAGATCTGGAGGTGCTGTGAGCTGTGATGCCACAGCACTCTACCAAGGGCAGCGAAGTGAGACTTTGTCACTAAAAAAAAAAAAAAAAAAAAAAGACCATATATACTCTGGGGAAAAGAATCCCTATTCAATAAATGGTGCTGGGAGAGCTGGATAACCACATGTAAAAGACTGAAACTGGACCCATACCTCTCATTACTCACAAAAATTGATTCAGGATGGATAAAAGATTTAAAACTAAGGCATGAAACAACAAAAATCCTCAAAGAAAGTCTGAAGAAAACATTTGAAGATCGTCTCGGCACCCAGGGCTCAAGTGGCTAAGGCACCAGCCACGTACACCAGAGCTGGCAGGTTTGAATCCAGCCCGGGCCTGCCAAACAACAATGACAACTACAAGCAAAAAAAGAAAAGAAAAAAAAAAAAGCTAGGTGTGGCAGGCACCTATAGTCCCAGCTACTTGGGAGGTTGAGGCAAGAGAATCGCTTAAGTCCAAGAATTTAAGGTTGCTGTGAGCTGTGACACCATGGCACTCTACTCAGGGTGACAGCTTGAGACTCTGTCCCCCTGAGAAAACCTCCCAAGATTTAATAGAGTGAAGAACATGGCTTAATATTATTTAGAGAGTTTAAATGGATTGCATTTTTTTCTTAACTGTATCTTTCCCTCTACTCCTTCACCTCATACCCTAAAAAGAGTCGTCAGCTTTGCAGTGTATCTCAGGGGAGAGAGATAGCTAGGAAAAATGCTTTACCAGTCTCCCCGATTTTTGTGTTCCAAAAGCATAAGTCTTTAAGGAAGGGGGATTAGGATGCAGGGGCAGAAACCAAGTATCTTTTTTTTTTTTTTTTTTTTTAGATAGAGCCTCAAGCTGTCGCCCTGGGTAGAGTGTCGTGGCATTACAGCTCACAGCAACCTCCAATTCCTGGGCTCAAGCGAGTCTCTTGCCTCTGCCTCCCAAGTAGCTGGGACTACAGGTGCCCACCACAACGCCCGGCCATTTTTGTTTGGGTTGCAGCCATCATTGTTGGTTGGCGGGCCCAGGCTGGATTCGAACCCGCCAGCTCAGGTTTACATGGCTGGCGCCTTAGCCCGCTGAGCCACAGGCGCCGAGCCAGAAACCAAGTATCTTGGCCAGAAAATTTAGAAGGAAGAAAGATTTTGCACTACTATCCCCAAAAGATTCTTCTCTTCCTTATCTGCCCTCTCTTTAGGGAAGAAGAGGCAACAAAAGCAGAGATCTCTGTGGGAGCTCAAGCAACACTGATTAGGTTCAGCTTCCTAGAAGCAACACCTGGCTGGTGGGATGACTCAAGAGAGGAAAGGCTGTGTGGAATACCTAGGTAGATGGACCAATAGGTGACATCAGCAAAGAATAGTGTACCCCATGTGTGGCAGAGACATTGGAGAGGAGCATAGCATTTGAAAGGTCCCACGTGGTTAGAGGGCTCAGCAGTAATTGCCAGGATCTAAGGAACTAGAGGCAGATACTCATACTCCACCCCTACTTTTCTTTTCTTTCTTTCTTTCTTTCTTTTTTTTTTTTAAAGAGACAGAGTCTCACTCTATTGCCCCTCGGTAGAGTGCTATGGGGTCTCAGCTCACGGCAACCGCCAGCTCTTGGGCTTAGGGGATTCTCTTGCCTCAGCCTCCCAAGTAGCTGGGACTACAGGCACCTGCCACAATGCCCGGCTATTTTTTGTTGCAGTTTGGCCGGGGCAGGGTTTGAACCTGCCACCCTCAGTATGTGTGGCTGGCACTCTACTCACTGAGCCACAGGCACTGCCCTCCATCCCCACTTTTCATAACCCATGCCTAAGCGGTACCTAAGGTCCCACAAGTTGTAGTATCACCTGGGTTAAAAGAAATCAATGTCAAGAATGATTGATACTGTTTTCCCAATAACCTGGTAAAATGAGGGCACTGAGTCGGAAATTGAACTCCAAAAAGTCACAACTGTATCCATGCCTGTAATAGTCAGCTTGCTGTAAACTTTGAGGTTCATTTCAGCTCCATCTTACTGACTGAAGGAGCTACCATCTTGTGTGTTAGGAAAGAGATCAAGAACTAATAGGGCCCCTATCCCCATCCCTTTGGGTCTAAAAATGATTCCAGTGAAGTACTTTGTAATTTCTTGGCACTAGTGACTCCAGGAAAAAATGAACTAGATTGGCTCAGCCCCTGTAGCTCAGTAGTTAGGGAGCTGAGCATATAAACTGGGGTTGGTGTGTTTGAACTCAGCTCAGACCTGCTAAAAAACAATGACAACAAAAATAGCCAGGCATTGTAGCGGGTATCTGTAGTCCCAGCTACTTGGGAGGCTGAGGCAAGAGAATTGCTTAAGCCTAAGAGTTTGAGGTTGCTGTGATACCACACAATTCTACTGAGGGTGACAGAGTGAGACTGTCTAAAAAAAAAAAAAAATGAACTCGATTATTGGGAGGGTGTTGTCCTGGAATAAGGTAAAGGCAAATTACAAGTGGTTAATATAAGTCAAAACTTCTGTTTGAAGAATAGGAACATCAAAATGCCACTTGAAAGACAAAGAAAATCAGTGGGTATGAAGGGAATGTTTCCTGCCGTACATTGGTGAGTAGCTATAATTGCTCATTACCCTTTCTGCCTACAGTGGGATTTGTGCTGAGTTATGGATTAGATTGTTCCAAACAGAAGAGCACATATGTCCATAAAAAGATCTAAACTGAGAAAGGCCTGTACTTTGATGGGGTGCTGAGTTGTTTGAATTTGAAATGTCTAAAAGTCATAAAATTCATGCTATTTAATAGTTACTTAACAAGTGTTTGTCAAAGAGGGACTACCAAGAGAAGAGTTCACATCTGAGCAGGATGAAGGGCTAGCATTTTAAAGTATTTTTCTTTATTGATTACATCATTGGGCTCAAAGACAAAGGAAGAGGAGCAGGCCACAACTGAGCCAAGGGCCTTGTTTTTTATAAAGGTGGATGTGTGTGGTGGTGGTGGGAGTAGAGAAACATTGAGAAATAAAAATGGTAGCCACAAGTTCTATTTACCATCTCATGGGAGTCAGGACCTATAAAGACTTGAAATAACTTGGTAACCTTTGAAACTTTGAAATTGTCCCTTGTGCTCTATTTTTCCCACAGTAGATAATGAATCAAGAGGGAACAAGGACTATCTAAAGGCACAGTGAGGAAAGAAGTGTGGAGATCATGTCCATTCTTGGACTAATTGAGACCCTTAAGGTAGAATGGTTGGCACAATTTGAAGAAATCACATCTTGATTTTCCAAATCCGTGAGGAAAGATCTCCACAGGTGGAATGGCTGGATCTCAAAGCCCTGACTACTGCTCCATTGGTGTCTCCCACTGTTATCAAAATTAAAATGTTGGGGTTTGGAGCTCAGGCTTGGTGGCTCATGCCTATAACTCTAGCATTCTGGGAGGCCAAGGAAGGTGGAAATCTGCGAGGAAAGATCTCCACAGGTGGACTAGCTGGATCTCAAAGCCCTGACTGTTGCTCCATTAGTGTCTCCCACTGTTATCAAAATTAAAATATTGGGATTTGGAGCTCAGGCTTGGTGGCTCATGCCTATAACTCTAGCATTCTGGGAGGCCAAGGAAGGTGGATTGCCTGAGCTCAGGAGTTCCATATCTAGCCTGAGCAAGAGACCCATCTCTACTAAAAATAGAAAAACTAGCAGGTGTTGTGGCAGGTGTCTATAGTCCCAGCTACTTAGGAGGTTGAGGTAAAGAGAATTTCTTGAGGCTGTTATACCCACAGCAAGTGGAATACAGAAACACCAACATACTGAGTCCAAATCAAGGAAGGGTCCTTTATTGATCAGCCTGGCTGAGAGAGGGCTTATGCCTCAAAGTCTCTTGACCCTCTAGAACAGTGGTTCTCAACCATCTTAATGCCGCAAACCAATACAGTTCCTGTGGGTTGTGACCCACAGGTTGAGAACTGCTGCTCTAGAAGCAGGGGTGGAAAGCTTTTATAAGGTACTTTTGGTGGGGGAAGGGGAGTCCTTAATGCAAGCTAAAAAGCCAAGACCTAGTAAGGGGAGTGCTTTACAAGGGAGAGCTGGGGTTTCACAGGATTTTGCAGTTATTACTAAACTCTTTCAGCTGAGCTTCCTGTTTTAAAGGGGGAGTGTTGAAAGCCCTTATCAAGATGGATTTAGGGCATAACATTCCTCACTGGTCTTATATCCAAATCAAACCCTTGACTATTTGAGTCTTGCTTGCCTACTGGGGGTCGGGGTTGTAGACATAACCAACAATCAAAAGCTAAATCTAACTGAGTTACATTTAAAGATGATGCATTCCATTTAACATAACAGAATAGAAAGCAAAGGTGTTACAGTGGGTCCTTCAGTTGTCCAAATGGCCCCACTGGTCTTAGGAGGGCTCCTGGGTGGCACAATTAACTATAATGAGAACTAAGTCCCTTGGGGCCAGCAAGTATAAACCTGGAGTTTCCAAGTCTGTTTTTGTCTCCAGATACACTCAGTTGGCCTCTATACCCGGATTTCAATGGGGTTACAAGTCCCAGCATTCCCCAAACTGGCCTTTACTACAAGACCTTGTTCTGTTGTGCCTGAATTTTGGAGTCCCCCCCAGAAGAAACTCACACTAAGTGCACCAAAGTAAAAACAAAGGGTGGAATTTATTACAAGCTTAAGCTGGGACTGTTCAACCCGCCTAAATGGCGGATCGACCTGAATGGCCCCAAAGGGGCTGAGGTATTCTTATAGTGTACTGAAAGGAAGTTGGGAGGGGGGAATGTGATAAGGGGAGTGGGATAAGGGAAGGGTGGAACAAGGATGAGTCCAGGTGTCTCTCCACTTGCTGATTTGATACCTCAGCGGTGCCAGGAATGGGTGGGTGGTCGCTAAGCAGGAAGGGGCCGGTACTGATCAACCAGTGGGGGTGGTCAGGGGAACTGGAGCCAGGAGCCAAAAGTTACAAAACTAACATTTACACTGCAAATTACACAGCAACCTGTAAAATGGAGTCCGTTAACAAAATGGCGTCACACGGGCCCTTTCAGTTCTACGTTCTGTGACATACAGGGTGGCATTACGGTTAAAGCACTCACTTGCAATCTTTCCATCATGCAACATAAAGTAGGACAGGAAAGAAACAAGGGTGCAGGGAAAGAAAACCCCTGCATATAGGAAATAAATCAAGATTTTAACAGTCTTAGATTGAAAGAGCTTTCTCCTGGGACTGCCATCCTGTGGGCTCTGCTGTCTTCTTTGATCTTCTTCACCTGGGTGTGGTGTATCTATGCCAACAAACCATGGACTCTCACAACTGTCAGGGTGGTGAGGATGACAGTGAAGAGGCCCTTCCACTTTGGGGTGAGGCCTTCTTTCTGGAACTTAACATACACTTGATCTTCAGGTTGAAAGACACTTTTGGAGTCTGTTTCGGTCCCCCTGGGGTCTCAGTAAGTATCTTGAATCTGGGAGTGGAGGTCCCTCTGGATCTGGGAGAAGGCCTGGAGATACTTTAAAAGTGTATGGTTAGTGGGCGCCAGCCCCATATGCTGGAGGTGACGGGTTCAAACCCAGACCCGGCGAAAAACTGCAAAAAAAAAAAGTGTATGGTTAGTTATGTCTGCTGAAAGTACACAAGGGAACAGAAGAGGAGGTTTCCCATACATGATTTCATAAGGAGTAAAACCTGCTCTAGAAGGACTATACCTTGTTCTGAGAGTTACTAAGGGCAGGAGCTCTGTCTACTTTCCACCAATCTCATTAACGAATTTGGTTAATGTTTCTTTTAAGGTCTGGTTGATTCTTTCAACTTGTCCTGAGCTTTGGGGCCGGTAGGCAAAATGGAAGTTCCACTGTATACCTAGGGCTTTCCTAATTGCTTGGGTCAAAGCAGAAATGAAAGCTGGCCCATTATCTGAGCCAATTAAAAGAGGTAGCCCAGGGGTGGTGCCTGTGGCTCAGTGGGTAGGGCACCGGTCCCATATACTGAGAGTGGTGGATTCAAACCCAGCCCCCGCCAAACTGCAACAACAAAAAAATAGCTGGGCATTGTGGCGAGCACCTGTAGTCCCAGCTAACCGGGAGGCTGAGGCAAGAGAATAACCTAAGCCCAGGAGTTGGAGGTTGCTGTGAGCTGTGATGCTATGATACTCTACCGAGGGTGACAAAGTGAGACTCTGTTTCTAAAAAATAAATAAAAGAGGTAGCCTCTATCTAGGAATAATCTCATTCAGATTTTGTGTCTGCGTGAACTTCAGTTGTGGCTGATCAAGCAGTAGGCTCTAGTATTGGTTGACTGTGGTGTTTGATATCCAGTGATCTTTAGACCCTGGAAGGAGGGTCTCCATTGCATGAGGGTTGACAAAAATCAAGTCCTGTCCCAGAGTCAATCTGCTCTCCTCTTGCACCAGCAGGGCTATGGCTGCAATGGTTCATAAGTAGTCCAAACACCAAGCAGCTACTAGGTCAAGGTACTTAAGACAGATAAGCCACTGGCCATTTCCATGGTCCAAGAGTCTGGGTTAACACTCCTTTGGCAATGCCTCTGGTTTCATGGACAAACAGGTGGAATGGTAAAGTGATGTCTTTACCAAACAGTGATGTCTTGTAAAGCCAAGGCTGGGGCTGTTACAAGGGCCTGCTTTAGAACTTTAAATGCCTGATCCTCTTGGTCTGTCCATAGTAGGGGTCCATCACCAGTAGTGGCAGCATACAAGGGTTTTGCAATTTTAGCAAAACCTGGGATCCATAAACAGCAGTAGCCCACTGCCCCCAAGAATTCCTGGAATTGCCCTTTTGCTGTAGGATGATGGGCAGACAGTCCGTGGGGAGTTGGATTCCATCAATATTTAGGAGGAGGTACTCTTCTGATAAAGGAGTGGATAAATGTAACTGGTAGACAGGGGACTCAGGAGTTGGAGTGGGGCCTGGGTCTAAAACTATGTCACTTCTCTATGGGGAGAATGAAATAGTGGCCTGGAGTTTCTGGAGCAGGTCTCTGCCCATGAGGGGTTAAGGGAAATCTGGGATTACTAGGAATATGTAGGTCACCTGTTTTTGTCCTAGGTCCACAGTCCAATGTCTAGTGACTGGAACATCTGGGTGGTCCCAGTGGCTCCTTGGATAGGGATCTTCTTATCAGATAAAGCTCCCATTGGCTCCTATAAAACAGACCACTCTGCCCCCGTCTCCACCAAGAATTTGGTGGCCCCCCACTTTGGCTTGTACCATGGACTCTCAGCAGCCTTCAATCTGAGCCTCTTTCAGTAGTCAGTGCCAAGATCTTCCATATGGGCTTACTATTGGCACCAAGCTCCAGGCATTCACCTTTCCAATGGCTTTTATTTATTTATTTTTTTGCAGTTTGGCCGAGGCTGCGTTTGAACCCACCACCTTCGGTATATGGGGCCGATGCCCTACTCGCTGAGCCACAGGCGCCGCCCCCAATGGCCTTTTTTAAAGTGGGCACATTGGTCTCTTTCTAGCTTCAATTGGCTTGGGCGAGGGAGTTGCTGCTTTTCTCCTTTCCCTGACTCTAACTTAGTTCATCCCAGCAAATTCTTCCACCTTCTGTAATTTTTTCCTGATCTCTCTGGGGCTGCCTGAGAGACAAAGGCTAAGTTTGCTGCCCTGGCATTTTCTGGGGCCAAGGGGCCAAACAGGGTGTAGATTCGGAAGGACTCTCTGAGTCATTCCAAATATGCCCTGGGTGACTCCTCTGGGCCCCCAGACCACCTCAGTAGCTTTTGATAAATTTATAGGTTTTTGGGTTGTTGCTCGTAGGCCAATTAAAAGAGACTGGTAAAAAGTTTGTAGAGCCTGTGATCCTGCTAAGGTATTGGGGTCCCAATCCAGCTGTTCCACAGGAAAAACTCTGTTAAACTCCCTTTGCCCCTCCTCCCCAGCATCACCAAAACTGGCCAAAAAGGCTTTTCTAGCTTTGGTTTGAACCCTGTTCATATGAAAGATGAATCACAACTATAGCCCACGATGATGGAAGGAAGGGGGGGAGGATGGGAAGGGAGGGTGGTTCGATAGAGAGAGGGTTAATGGTGAGACCACACCTATGGAGCATATTGCAAGCATAGAAGTCAAATCTATTAAGTATAGAACACAAATGTCTTAACACTGATTAAGTAAATGAGGTGAAAGCTATGTTAATTAGGATGTAAGCACTCCAATTTGTACAAATAACACATTGAATCCCACAAAGGCATAAATGTATTCATGATCCATGTATATATAACTTAATAAAAAAAAAAAGAAAAAGGGACATAGACAAGAAAGGGGCAGGTGCCTCTTCCTGTTCCCTTCCTGGGAGGTGCTTCCCGAAGAGGAAGGATCCAGGCCTCTCCTTTAAACTCCGGCTTCTTGTGAGACAGGAGGTGAGATGCCAGGGGTGAGAGCTGGAGAGAAGTCTCCAGCAGGGGTGCTGAGGGAGTTTCTCTTATCAAGGAAACTGTGGGAGAGGATAGCCCTCTTATGTTGTAAGGAGGCAGCAAATCCTCTTCCCCTGATGGGCAAGGACTGGTGGGGTCTGCTGACTCTTTCAGGATTGGGGGCGGGGGAGGGGGGACAGGCAAGGAGGACTGCAGAATGAGATCTCAGGATTTGAGAGAGAAAAATAGACACATCACCCAGGCAAACAAAATGATACACACAAGTCCTCCAAAGCAACAATTATAAACAAACGTATATGCAAATCTAAATTGCGCATCTGGGGCTGAGGCTCCCCATCAGCACCCTAGTGTTTCTAGGGATGGGTCGCACTACCAACACACATGTCTCTGAGAGTCCCAGACAGGCCAGGCTCCCCTGAGGCTCCTGCCTTAACAGACATGCTTGGTTCCCTGAAACTCCTGTCTTACAGATTTATAGGCCTGTCTTCAGGGCCAACCCCTGAGGGTCCCTTCTCACCTGCACCTCTGCATCCCAAGCTTCCCTGAGGCCAAAAGAACAAAGCTCAGGCCTCCCAATTTCACTAGTGTCTCTGACAGGCCAAGGCCAAACCCTGAGGCTCCTCTCCAGTGGTCTCCCTTGGAAGTCCCTAAGGGCCCTTCTGAACAAAAAAAAAAAAAAAAAAAAAAATTGCAACCAAACACCACTGACAATTACCTCTAGAGAGTAAGTTGGAGGACCTGAATTTGCCTAAGGAGTTTGAAGGAGTCCCTCTGAAGCTCTCAGGAGGAGTTCAGGGAATTACAGGGCCCTGAAACAACTCAGGGGATGCCTCCCCTATAATTCTTGCCTTTTCCGGGGGGCTACACATGGAGCCCGACCTTCCAGCTGGCAAATTTTTCGCTGGAGCCTCCAAATGTTATAACCAAAGCGAGTGGAATAGAGAAACGCCAGCACACTGAGTCCAAATTAAGCAAGGGTCCTTTATTGATTGGCCAGGCTGAGAGCAAGGTTATGTCTCAAAGTCTCTCTCCACTCCTAGAAGCAGCCATGGAAGGCTTTTATAAGGTTCTTTCAGTGGGGGAGAGGGAGTCCTTAATGCAAGCCTAATTTCATGATAGCTAATGCCTGGTAAAGGGAGTGCTTTACAAGGGGGAGCTAGGGTTTCACAGGATTTTGCAGTTATTACCAAACTGTTCCAGCTGAGCTTCCTGTTTTAAAGGTGGAATGTTGGACGCCTTTAGCAAGATGGAGTTAGGGCATAAGAAGGCCGAGAGGTTGAGGTTGCAGTAAGTTGTAATTTCACATTACAGAGAAATGTGACAGAGTGAGACTGTCTCAAAAAAAAAAAAGTATATATATATATATATACATACACACACACACACACACACACATACATATGGTTTTGAAATTGTCCAGTACTGGTCTGCTTTCTTTACGTGTTCTGGCAATATTGAGATTAATAAGTGATCTTCAAGAAGGAAGGGACAAAGGACAGGGCTACAAAGCTTCCCACTATTAGACTCCATGTAGACTTTGGAAACCTGGGAACCCTACATTTATTGATGGTGCTGATGAAAAACATTGAGATTCTGAGGTTTACAGCAAGAAAAGAAAAAAAGGTGGTTGGAGAGGAGTTAACTCAGAAATAGGGCCCTGAGGCTGGGCAGTTGAAAAGATTACCCTAGTAGTTCCCACACAGCCTTCTACCCTCAAGGCATCCTGTCGAAGCCTGAGAGGCATTCAAAAGGAATACTGCCATTTAGGAGCTTTCATTCACCAGCTGTATTAGATTATGTTGGGGGTTAAGGGGGACTGAAAAAAGCGTGAGCTCTGGAGTTAGCACACCTAGTTTTAAGTTCTAACTCCTCCTCACGTTGTGTGAATGGAACAAGTCAAGTCTGTTTTCCCCTCTTGAGCCTCAGTTTCATCCTATGTTCAGTGGAGATTGTTGAGAATGTCAGAAACAATTCTGTAGGGTGCCTAACACACAGCACAGGAAGCAGTTCTTAAACCACTGCGCCGAGGTTTACAAGTAATGAAAACTCGAAGGAGGCAGCATTCACTATAAGCTGGAAGAACTAGGAGTTTTTCAGGGAGGTGAACAGTGGAAGACTTAGAAAGGTGGCCTCAGTGAGATATGGCCTTTCTGCAAGTGCACAGTCTAGAAGCCAGGCAGATCAGCGAGGGGGTGGGGCCAGGCCTGTAGAGAAGTTGCTATGGCACCGAGGGGCCTGGGGAGCTTAACTGAACCCTTGAAAGCATTGCTCCCCACCCCCCACCCGCCAATACCAAGGCTGAGGACCATTATTCCTGGCAAAATGGCGTCTGTAACCCGGTTCCTGGTTAGAGGCCTAAATAAGGCTGAGAGCAGGAGTAGGACTGAGGTGGGAACAAAAACTACAATTCCCAGGGTACATCTCACCAGCCTGCGAAGTGCAGGGCACGTGCCCAGGCCTAGCGGTTACAGGCCCTAAAAAATCATCCACATCCTAGCTTCCCTTTCACATCCCTCCTTTGGTTGTTGTCCAGCCCTCCCGCGCCCGCACTGCGGTCCTGGGGGGCAGGGGGATCACGTAGTGGCAGTATCCCTCTCAACGTAACTGGGAGACCGTTATTTGTAAATCCGTGCTTCGACTTCTAATCCCAAAAGCCTACAGGTATGGGTCTCGCGAGAAAAGCTGGGAGTTGGAAAACCGGTGTTAGGGGTGGTGGGTGAAAAGGTGCACAGCGCTCGCGCGTGCGTGTGGTGGTGGTGGTGTACCGCATCTCGGCAGAGCTACAGTATTTAGAGGCTTGCTGAGAACTGAGAGCGGTTGGAGGCTAGCTAGGATGTAGTATGTGCTTGGACATTTTAGTTCTTTTTATAGAAAAGGGGGTAAGATAGCTGTAGAGAGGCCGAGGCCTCCAGAACACAAGAGGTGTCACGCGTGTCCTAGAGATTTCCTTTTTAGAAGGGGGAGAAGCCTTCTCAAAGCACATCCCTTTCTCCTGCTGTGTTGAAGAGGGTGGAGGAGGCGTGCACACGCTCTAGTTGGCCAGCCACTCGGCATCTCTCTGCGATTGGAGCCATTCAGAGTTGGGTCTGCTCCTTTGGCGTTCTCTGCCCCTCCCCCCTCCTTTCCTCACCTCTCTTCTCCACTCCCCTCCGCCCCTCTCTCTTACCCTTCTGAATTCCCTGGCTGGAATACGCGTGCGCCTCTTTAACTCTAGGGGTAGCGCGATCCTGGGCAAGTTCCCCACTTCCCTAACCCCGCCCGCTCTTTACTTACGGGTGGTGGCTGGCCTAGTGGGCTCACTGGGAGACGCTCGCGCGCGCAAGCGCACACAACGCGAAGCGGAGCTTGAGACATCAAAGAGGGGAGTAAAAAGCATCTGAGGAGAGGATAGAGGAGAAGGTGGTGTGTGTATATATGTTTATTCTACGGTGTGGCTTGGGGTGGGGGGCGAGAGGAGGCTTGAGAGCCTGCCTGGGAGAAGCAAAAAGAGTCATAGTCTCCCTTCTCGAGAGCCTGTAATCTGGTGAGGGTCCCAGGCAGGCTGGGGCTCTGGAGGAGAGGGAAGAGGCCCGGGGGCGTGTCTGGATTGGGGCCGAGAGATGAATGGGCCGGAGATGAATGGAGGGAGGCAGTGGCGGCCAAGAGTCTGTTCAAAGTAAGAGCCCTAGTGGGGGGCTGCCTGGCTGAGGCATGGTGGGTGCTTTTACCTATAGGTACCGGACGAGGCCGGGCTCAGATTATTCGGGAGTGCGAGGGCTGCTGTGGAAGTGACTAGGCGAAGGAGAAAATTAAGAGGGGTAAAGTGGGGAAGGACATGTTTGAGGTTGAGGTGTGTTTTTTGTTGTTTTTGTTTTCTTTTTTTTGTTTTTGTTGCGGGTTGGCAACTTTGGGAGCTGATGGAAGACTGGGCAACCGGGAGAGAGAGGAGGATACAGGAGGGGGACAAGGAGATGGTTGACAATTGACTGATCATTTAAGTGAGATTGAGGCTACTGAAAGGCGAAGACCGCTTCAGGTGTGAGAAGTTGAGTAAGGTTTCAGTGGATTGTATTGATGGAAATGGAATGGAGGGAAGAGTGAATTTAATTTAGAGGTTCAATTGTGTGAGGGACTGGATGGGATGAAGGATATTGCTGGCTGGTTGTGTACATATGTTTGGTTCAGGTAGATAGAAGTGTGTTGTTTGAGAAGGGATGGTGTGTGTTCTGTGACTGGTTGGGGACGGGGAGGAGATGATATGATGCGGTTAGGATGAAAGTGATGAGGTGGCTTCCTTGTACTGAGGTTTCGTTTTATTAGTGAATAGTGGTGAAACATTTATGCAGTGGGCTGTGGGTAGAAATCTGCACGTGTGTATCCCCATATCTTGGGAATTGACCGACGTTATAAAATGAGACTGAACCCTCAAAACAGATGTGATGGTATGGCTACTCCTTGTGTTGATTGAAGCTATTATATGAGTAAGCAGACTTTTAAGTTGTGAACATCATCTATATAGTAGTCATTGCATTCAATTTTTTTTTAAGAGACAGTTTTTATTTTGTTGCGCTCCGTAGAGTGCTGTAGTGTCACAGCTCACAGCAACCTCCAGCTCTTGGGGTTAAAC
This sequence comes from Arctocebus calabarensis, assembly GCA_963573935.1. Lineage (NCBI taxonomy): Eukaryota > Metazoa > Chordata > Mammalia > Primates > Lorisidae > Arctocebus > Arctocebus calabarensis. Next base: position 2,630 of record CAUYON010183890.1, on the reverse strand, counting down.
GATTCCTTTGCCTCAACCACCCAAGTAGCTGGGACTACAGGCGCCTGCTACAATGCCCGGTTATTATTATTATTGTTTGTTTTTTTTTTTTTTTTTTTTTTTTAGAGACAGTTTCACTTTGTTGCCCTCGGTAGAGTGCGGTGGTGTTACAGCTCACAGCAACCTACAGCTCTTGGGCTTAGGCGATTCTCTTGCCTCAGCCTTCCGAGTAGCCGGGACTACAGGTGCCCACTACAATGCCTCGTATTATTATTCTTCTTCTTATTATTTTATTGTTGAAGTTTGGCCGGGGCCGATCCCGCCACCCTTGGTATATAGGGCCGGCGCCCTATTCACTGAGCCACAGGTGCTGCGTGCATTCAATTTTTTTGAGGCATAGTTACCTCTTTTTTTATCTATAGTAAACTTTAATACTAAGAGAACTTTTTGAAGAAGTCTTACTGTATGACACGGAACAGCGGTTGTCTTTTAGGCAGTCTCAAATCTTTGGATTGGTGAGTTTAAAATTGTCTAAACTGTACAGTCCAAGGGAAAAGTACCTTGCACTAAAGGATAGCAAAAAAATGTATGATAGATGATTTTGAATGCTAAAGTAATTACACATAATTTTCTTGGTCATTCTGAATTTATCTTATTTGAAAATTGGCACTTTTTAGTATGCATATAAATTACAACAGATTACTTGGACATTTTGTTCTCTGAATACATCACTTATCTTCTGGTGAAGGAAGTCTTGTGATGGTCTCATTCTGTTCTAGGTCAAGATTAATAGTTATGGATTTTTAACTTTTCATGATTATTTTTACAAATTTTAGTGACATCTATTCAATCCTCTTGGAAATGTTGCAATTCTGAGAACATTCCAGGCCGTTTTTCTTTCATTCTGCATTGATGTTAGAAAGTTTAATCCCTAGTTTGGCTACCTACAGTTCAAATATGAAAGTTAATACTGTGTTCATAGTATCTCAGATTGAGATGAATACTTAAGTATGTTAAATGGTACAGTAGGAAGTATAAAGATAATGTGAGCGTCTGGAAATGTTACATCAACTTAGGAAGGCACAGTGGTCTACCAGTTTTGACCTCAACTTATTGAGGACTCACTAAACTGTTTCCTACAGTGGCCATACCAGTTTACATTACCAGCCAGCAATGTACAAGGGTTCTAGTTTCTCTACATTCTCCCCAGTGTTTGTGGCTTACTGTTTTTATTTTTTTGAGCCAAGAGTCTAACTCTATTGCCCTGGTTGGAGTGTCATGGTGTCTTAGCACACAGCAACCTCAAACTCTTGGACTTGTGCAATCCTCTTGCCTTGGCCTTCTTAGTAGCTGGAACTACAGGCATGTTCCACTATGCCTGGCTAGTTTTTTTTTCCTGATTTTACTAGAGACAGGGTCTCGCTCTTGCTCAGGCTGGTGTTGAACTTCTGAGCTCAAGCAATCCACCCACCTCAGCCTCCCAATAGTGCTAGGATTACAGGCATGAGCCACTGTGGCTGGCCTACTGTTTTTATTTTTTAATGGCCACTGTAGTGGATATGAAGTGCTATCTCATTGTGGTTTTGATTTATATTTCCTAATGACTAAAGATGTTGAGAATCTTTTCATCTGCTCACTGGCCATTTATGTATCTTCTCTGCAGAACTGTCTTTTCAAATTCTTTGCCCATTTTTATTTTTTTTTTCTTTGAGGCACAGTCTTACTATTGCCCAGGCTAGCATTCCATGGCATCAGCCTTAGCTCACAGCAACCTCAAAGTCCTTCTTTCAAGTGATGCTCTTGCCTCAGTCTCTCAAGTAGCTGGGACTACTGACACCTGCCACAACACCTGGCTAATTTTTCTATTTTTAGTAGAGATGGAGTCTTGCTATTGCTCTTGCTCAGGCTAGTCTTGAACCTGAGCTTAAGGGATCCTCCCACCCCAGACTCCCAGAGTGAGGATTATAGGTATGAGCCACCAACCCTGGCCTGGGTTGTTTATCTTTTTGTTGAGCTATAGGAGTTTGTTACATATTCTGGATACTAGTCACTTATTAGATATATGATTTGAAAATAGTTTCTTCCAGTCTGTGAGTTGATTTTTTTCTTTTCATTTCATTTGTCTTGTTCTGCTGTCCTGGCTAGAGTGTAGTGGTGTCATCATATCTCACTGCAACATCAAACTCCTGGATTAAGTGATCCTCCTGCTTCAGCCTCCTGAGTAACTGAGACTATAAGGGCATGCCACCATGACTGGCTAATTTTTTCTTTCTTCTTCTTCTTCTTCTTCTTTTTTTTTTTTTTTTGTAGTGAGAGGTCTCACTTTTGCTAAGGCTGGTTTTGAACTCTTAACATCAAGTGATCCTTCTGCTTTGGCCTCCTTGAGTGCTAGGTTTATAGGCGTGAGCCACCACATTCAACCTTTTTACTTTCTTAATAATGTATTTTAATGCGCAAAAGTTTTGAAGTTTGATGTGTCCCGTCCTGCAGGATGCGGTTATTTGTGGGGGCGAGGGGGACCGAGCCTGAAAGAGAATGGGCGAGAAAGAGAGAACGAGACCAAGCAGGTTTCTTGTCAAGGTCTGTTTAATGGCGGCGGAAAGCTGGTTTTTAAAGCTTACAAGTGAGTAGGGGGAGGAAGGGGCGGGGTA
>CAUYON010183889.1:0-18749 GCA_963573935.1 Arctocebus calabarensis | reverse complement strand
CTTTATATAGTGATCAAGAAAATGCCATGAAGGCTATCTGTAACAGTACGATCAAAACATTTCTGAATGTATATGAATCGTGCCCTATGATTGTACCAATGTACAGAATTATGATTCAATAAAATTATAAAAAAAAAAAGCTCTTGGCTTCCTGTGGGGCCCAGTTTGATGCCTTGGGCTTGGCTCTAGCTCCCAAGTTCATGGTGGTGTGTGATCTCTTGGGACGAGGTGGGATGGCTGGATCTTAAAACCTCATGGTCTCTGCACCAGGGGAGTTGACCTGTGGTCCTAGAGTTAGTGGGAACTAGTTTTATCAGCCTGAGCTGTATATAATGCTGTTGGAAAAGCTTCAACTTGGATATTAAAACCTTTCCCCTGTCTGGAAATCTTCCTTTACACAGTGACAATTTTAGAGCTGGGGCAGACTGGGGAACTATCTGGTTGTCCTCTTGTGTTACGGGTGAAGAGTCAGAGGGCCCCATGCCTGGGGCACCAGCTGAAACCACAGCCCAGGACAACTTCCAATCTCCAGGACACCTCCGTGTGTGGCTCGGGATCACTCTTGCTAAGCGAGGTCTGCAGCCAGTGTCTCCTTGTTTCTGGAGAGCTTCTCCCTTGTACACAGCAGGTGACTTGTCTACGTGGTGCACCTCTTGCAGTCGGCACCATTGGTGCACCTCTCAGCCTTTGCAGTCGGCACCATTGGAGTGTCACCCCTGACCCCTCCTGCTGCCTTCCGCTAGGGGAGACCCCCTCTGGTTAGTCAGTTGCTCCGCCTACAAGGAGTCATAGCTTTTACCTTGCTTGGGTGTAACTGGAAAACTTGCTTGTTTTTTATAATTTGTTTATTTTTATTTATTTATTTTTTTGAGACAGAGTCTCAGCTGTCACCCTGGATAGAGTGCTATGGCATCATAGCTCACAGCAGCCTCCAACCCTTGAGCTCAAGTGATCCTCTTGCCTCAGTTTTTCTATTTTTTTAGTAGAGACAGGGTTTCACCCTTGCTCAGGCTGGTCTCCAACTCCTGAACCTAAGCAATCCACCCACCCTTCCTCATCCTCCCAGAGTGCTAGGATTACAGGCATGAGCCATCTTACCCGGCGAAAACTTGTTTGTTTTAGGAAATCTGTGAATTTGTGAAAATTACTAATTTGTATTGTCAGATAGCTGGCCTGTTTCTAATTTCTTCCAGGATCTTGGCCTTCACTTGCAGATGTGGTGTTATTGCCATCAAGGCTTATATGTATTCCTCCTCTTACTGACTGTGAAGCACTTTCTCAGACGTTACCTCGTTTCATCCTCAGAACAGCCCTGGAGGCAGCCCTTTATAAGATAGACTGAAAACCAGAGGATCCAAGTGTGCCCCCCGCCCCCCAGGGTCACCCAGCTACAGGGCCCGGCCTGAGCTGGGGTCTGTTTTTGCTACATCCTCTCGTTCCTTGTTTCCTGCCCGTTTCTCCCCCTGAGAAGCACCTATGGGTGATTGGGGTAGATAAAAGTTGGTTACTGCCATTCCCTCCTAAGCGCATGGACGGACACGAGTGGTCTCTTTTCTCCTCATCTCCTGTGACCTCTTGTCCACTCAATGCGTAAGTGTTAGTGAATTGCCAAGTGCTCCAGCCAGAGTTCTAACTCGATGTTGGACACTGGGAAAGAGTTTGTGCCAGCGACCGTGTGTGTGTGTGTGTGTGTGTGTGTGGCCTCCAAGGGAACCAGTTCTCATCCTCTGGGGCCAGCCGGCCTCCTTCCCACTCTCAAGGGCGGCCTGTGCCGCATGGTCCCTGGTACTTGGTCTCACCCTAAGGCAAGGCAGGACATCTGCAGAGCACCCAGCTTGGAGAGTGTCCAGCCCAACCTACTTGTGTGGCTTGAAGAAGCCGTCCTTGGCTGAAGGACAGAACCATCCAGGCTCTCCCCAATTCACAAAGAGCCTTGCATGTCTTCACACTCTAGGCAAGGAAAGGAATAGTCTTGTCTGGAGAGAACCCTGGGTTTGACACTAGACGCTGAGCTATAATTATCATCCATAATTACATGACGGTGTCTTTGCCAGCAAGACATGCTTGGTGATTATCTCCTCTCCTGACAAGGGTGGTTCCATCTCCCTTTGTAAGTACTGACATAAACACACACGCTCACTTGAGATTTCAAAATTACGAAAGGGCTGTTCAGAACCGCCTACCAAGGACCCCGGCCTTTTCTAAAAGAAAAGCACAAGCCAGAGAAGCCGTGTAAGTGCTTTCTCGCCTGTTCCTGAAAAAGGATGCCATTTGCCTCAAATTGGCTTGATCTCTGAAACTCAAAAGAAAGAACGAACCTTTTCCTGATGCTTAGAAGGGGGGGAAAAAAAGGAAAAGCATAGAGCCATGTGACAATAAGCTGTTCATGCTCATTGGATTCTCAAACCACTCCAGGGCATTATATAGGACGAAGGGAAGGGCTCAGAGAAGTTAAGACATTTGACCAAAGTCATGCAGGAAACCAGGACTGGATTCAGCACTCTGACTATAAGCCAGGCTTGTGCATCTGCAGGGCAGTTTTTGTAGTTTATTTTGCAACTTCCCTCCACCCCAACTCACTCTGGGCTCATATGTGGTAAGTAAAGCCCCCAGCCCCAGGCTTCTGAGGGCCAAGTGTTCTGCACTTTTTAGGGCTGCGATGAGGGCCAGCCCTCTATGGTCGGGAAGCCAAGTCTAGCAGGAGAGTGGTCTGACTGAGGCCTTTGCCAGAGCCCTGGCTCTAGTGCTTCCCGCCCTCCTCCCTCCGAGCTCCCTGCTGCTGGCCACTGCCTTGCAGTCATAACTCTGAGAGCTCCGAGTGACGGGAATGCTGTAAATCCACATCATATTCCCCTTTATAAGGAGGTAGGTGAACGGGGGCATCACTTTACAAGGGAAAGTGGCCAAATCATGCTACTATCCCCAGAAGCACTGCACGAGTTTGCCCGGTGCTGCAGACAGAATCAGCCTGCCCAGCCTCGAACTCGCCATCCCCCCAACCACCCACTCTGTCTGCATCCAAAGGCTCAGTGGAATGCTCACCCAGGCTCTCCCTGCTGAGGCTGTGTGAAGGGCTAAGTGCCCTAAGGACCCACCAAGGCAGGACCTTCCAGGGGCAGTTTGTACCATAGGCATGGGGTGGGAGAAGAAGTGTTGGCAAGGTGGATGGACAGTGGTGAGAATGTCAGTTCCTAGGCCTCATCCTTCAGAGGCTGTCTTTGGAGCCCAGGAATCTGTTGTATAATATATGGCTCCATGGCGATTCCTGAAGCTCTGGTCTGCCAGAAGCATCATTCTCCATGACTTCCTCCCTCCCTCTTTTTTCTCTCCACTGCAGCGGGGTAGACAGCCTTCTTGTGTTTCACTAACATCCCCTTGTAGGTCCCGAGGTCCTGGCCCCGCGGCTATGGAAATACAGAGAGGAATAGAAACTGCCCGCTCAGTGTGGTGGCCCCAGCTGTCTGTGGGCCTTTTCTCAGAGCTGTGATTCCTACAATGAGAATCTTGTAAATCTGGGAGCTGCCAACTAGGGCAGGGGCTGGGGTAGATGGGATGATGTGGTCATGGGGGCGTCATGAACTCAGGAGTTTGAGCTTGGACAAGGCATTGCCCCTCCCAGGGCCTCAGTTTCTCCATTTCTAAAGTCAAGGCTTCAACTTGAGCTGAGGAGAGTTCATTGCTAACCTGCCCTGGTGATGACGACAGTAGCTGTAAGACACCCTGGACACACAGAGCTTGCTAGCCCCAGGGCCACAATCTCCCAAAACACAAAAGCCGCTGGCTGCCGTCTCAGTTGCCTTTGTTCATTTGTCACCAGCCTCGATCAGCCCTCCACACGGTGTGTGACACTTGGTGTCAGCAGCTTCCACTCAGTGCTCTGGGACCTGTTTGCGCTCTGAAGTCACTTGAGCCTCTATGGGGAATGCTTCCAAATGGGACCTAATTTCACCATGCCGCCTTTGAAAATAATTTTTACTGTATTTTAAGGGCTGATAGAGTAAAGAGAAGCAGTGGAATGAGCTCTGGGCATCCTGCATCTGCAGCAGTCTGCCTTCCACGCTCTCCGGGAGAGCCCTCCAGGTGGAGGCCGCAGAGAAAGTGTGAAGCAGCCGTCAGGCAGGACCAGCTCTGGCCCTGGACCTTCCCAGAGCCCTCGCTCTCACCGCGCCCTGATGAGTTCCCAGGCGTGGCGGATCATGCTATTCTGCTCAGAGGCCTTGTATGGGTCCAGATCCAAGTCCAGGCTTTCACAGCCTTCCTCAAGCCGCACCTCCCGAGCTTCCCCTCAGGACTGCAGACCTTAAGAGCACTGCAGCACCCCCTTCCCTGAGGGAGCTCTGGCTGTCTCTGCACCGAGGAGCCCCCCCGCCGGTTATCCCTCCCCGTGTTCCAGACATGGTCCTGGGGCAGCAGGCGTGAGAGACTCACAGTTGGTTCCACAGTGGAGGAGCACTCTGGAAGAACTTGTGGAAATGGAATGAAACCCGGGCCTGTCCTCTGCTCCCATCTGAGTCTTGCTTTTGAAGGTAGTTTAATGACTGCAAGCATAACAAGTTGGACCGTTGAACCCCGCTTGTCCCTGAAAAACTGAGCTTTCAAAAATAGGATTTGAGAGGCTATCAGAGCCTGCATTTTCCTGGATTTGAAACAGGAGATGCAGAGACCCTGTGTCTGGCTCTGGGGGTGGTCGGGCAGGTTGTGAGTCTCTGGGGTGTCTGCAGTTCTGGGAAGTTCACAGATTATGGAGCCCTGTGGTTGGGAAGCCCAGGCCGGCAGGCGTGATCTGACTGAGGACTGCGCTGAGGCCCTGGCTCCAGAGCTTCCCGCCACCTCCCTCTGAGCTGCCGACTGCTGGCCACTGCCTTATAGTGGTTACTTTGAGAGCTCTGAGCGACAGGGGATGCTGTAAATCCCAATCTGTTCCCCTTTACTAGGAGGCAGGTGAGCAGGGGGTCCCTTTTTCAACGCAAAGCAACTGTGCCACAGCAAAATGCAGCAAGTGCCCGTCCTGTGGGCTGCTGTCCCCCGCCTCTCTGCTTGGTTGGTCGCATGTAGTGGGTACCAAGAGCTAGTGAGAAACGTGGCTTGTGTTCGTCCCCACTGCTCTCTCGGGGCCCTCCATCCCGTAGGGCAGTAGGAAGGTTGAGAACCACTGCCTTAGGGGTTCCTCCTGGACCCTCATCTCACAGGAGGAAGCATCTGTCCTCCCAGACACCAGTTGGACAGACTGACAGCGTGGCTGGAGGTGAAAGGGCAGGTGCCTTGGCCTCCTAGAGTTCTCTTTGTGACATGAGAGGCACAGGACTCCAGACATGGTCCTGGGGCAGCAGGCATTGGGGGGCCTGAGGAGGGTGGGGCTGGCAGTTCTTTCGGACAGCTTGGCCTATTAGCAGTCATTTTGTACCCCATGGGCCAGCTCCTTTGCTGGGTGCCCAGGGACAGACATAAATGAGACCCAGGCCCCAGTGGGAGGTAGTCGTGGACCCAGGTCGGGCACTGACACCTCTCAGTTTTCATGTAATGGGAACCCCCAGAGAGGTTTCAATCACTCAGGTTCCCAGGGAAGAGGAGGTGGGAATGGTTTCCAAGGAGTCAGAGCTTGGCCTAAGTCTTGAGAAACTTGAAAGCAGGCCAGAGGGAAGGGACCTTCCAGGCAGTGGCCTGAGCTAAGGCCTGAAAGAGAGGACTAGAGGGTGGCCCTGGGGACCCACTGGTGGTTTTGTATGCACTGAGCTAGGTCCCAAGGATAACTCAGAGGTGGGCAGCATGTGGGGAAGAGGAAAAGGACGACTTTACAGGTAGAGAGACAGACAGCCTTTGTCCCACTAGAGGTGAAGAGAGAGCCCTGAGTGGCCGGCATGGCTGCAGCTTTGGGGATCTGCACAGGGCATGTGGGGAGATGCATCTACCAAGGTGCCGATTCACCAGTTCATGGAGGTATTTCTAGGCCCCTAAAAGGGACTTGGGTTTTACTCTAGGACTGTCCAGAGTTATTAAGCCTGACCGCACCTGTTAGCTTGTCTTTTCCCTCGATCAAATGTTTGAGCTCATTGAAACCCTGCTGATACCAGGCAGGCACGTAGATTTATTTATCCCACAGAGCTTCTGCTTTCAGAAGTCTGGGTCTAGTCAGAAAATTAGTTCAGGATAAGTTGAATATGCAGAGTCATGTGGCAGTTAAAACTAGCATTGGAAACACATTAAGGCCTTGGGTGACTAATTGGCATATGAATCAGACAGATAATCAGTGCAAGAGTGGGCCTCAAAGGGGCATAATTCTTCCCAGGGCCCGGTGGGGACAGCACTTGAAAGGTAAGGTCTAAGCCTGACCTTGAAGGCCTCTGGGTGCTGAAAAGAAGACCTGAAAGGAAGGTCATTGCCAGGGAGGCGGGGGTGAGAGGCTCTGACCTGGGCCCAGGGCCAGCACATCAGCGGACACCCTGGTGTCTGTGACTCTGAATCTGTCTAGTCTTCACAGGCAGGGACCCAGCCAGTGTTACAGAGATAAAGCTTTTAGGCTCTTGCCTAAGCGTTAGTTGACTTTGCCAAGTATTTTGAAAGAACTGCTTTATTTAAGTATTGCCCAGAAAATTACTTAAGGCAGGTCTGTGCAGCCTGAGCTCCTGTACCATCACAGAATTCTGTGCTTGTGTAGGCCTTAGACCCAGGTTAAGGACCCTCCATCCAAAGGCTGTTCAGGCTGCAAAGCTGTCCTCCCACACATGCTGTTTCTTCTTCTTGAGTAGGCTTTGGCCACGAACCCCCAATAAGCTCAAATGTGATCCCAGTGAGAATCTAGACAAGCTCATTTTGGGTGTGAGGCTGGAAGGAGGGTTCAGATCCTCCTGAAAACTGAGATGCTGAGTCAAGCCTGAGGCCAGATGGCTCTGAGGCTTGCTTGGGAGGCCACCCTGCATCTACTTCCACCTGCAGACCGTGGGGACCCTGGGGACCCTGGGCGCACAGAATGGCTGTAGTCATTTAAGCCTGGATGTTTTTCAAAAGAGCCATTTCAGGTTGCCCACACATAGAGAAATCTTCATAAAGCACCCCAGTACATTTTAATTTTAAACAGTGAACAACTTCCTGGTGAACCCTGTAAGAGCAATTAGTCGCAAATTAAACCCCCAGGAAACAGAATGATTTGACGTATGGAATTGTTGGGCATGAGCCAATTGGATGTTGAAAGACAAACTGCCTGGGACAGTGATTTAGGTCTCAAAGGAGTTGATCTTAAACTCTTCCTCTGGCAGATGTAAGGTGTACAGTCACCTAAGGACAGTGCCCTTCTCTGCGGAGTGAAGGGAATGACAGTAATTGCCCAGCTCCATCTGAGTGTGGAACAAGGGCCCCTGCAGGCACCGGACGTGTTCTGGAGACATGTGTCCTCCTCTTCATTTTGAGAACCCCTCTTCTTTCTGCTCTTCTGGCCCCCAGTACCCCTCCACTATTAATACACTTGACATAGTTGGTGAGGAGAAGAACAAGGCAGGGAGGAATCTCCCTCTCCTTGAGTGGAGGAGGAGTGAGAGTGGAATGGACTTTATAAGGCACCCCCAGCAGGGCTCTGAGGTCCTGTGCTCCCCCACGTTTGGAGCAAGCCAGGATTTCCTCCTGCAGGGGACCATTTTTGCTGGCAGTCAGCAGCAGCCCCTCAGCCAGAGTTGGGAAAAAAGGAAGCCTCGTCCCTGTCAGTGGAAGTCAGCGGAGGGCAGGTCGTGGAAGCATCAGGGCCAGAGGCAGCTGGTGTATGCAGCAGAGGAGTGCTCTCTAGTTTAAGGCTCCTCGGGCTGGGGGTGGGGGGGGAGGGCTGGGACTTTTCCAGGGAGGTGTCTGGCCTCTTTGTCTCTCAAGGATGAGCAGGAGCCTGGGCGGTCATGTGGCCTGTGGCTGGTGCCTCCCTCTGTTGTCAGGGGACGTGAGTGAAATCTGAAGTGCGTGTCTGCGTGGTGGCAGCTGAAACGTGACAGCTGCCGCCCCGCCCTTCCCACTTCTTTCCTCCCCCACCCACTCCTGAGTGCGGAAGCTTGTCTGGCAGCCCCCACTCAGCTGTCATCCCACATCAGTTTGTGTAGGTTCCCAGCAAGTGGGAGAGTGCCCAACGTGAGCAGATGATATACTTAAGAAACACTCGGGAAGAACGCTTCAGTTCCAGATATTAGATGAGGATGTGTCATGTTTCTCAGCCTTGGAATCAGATCCTGCCTTCTCAACCCTGTCACAGAGCACAGGGTCATTCCTTTTGGGAATGAATTTTGAAAATGTTGCATGGCTAGGTAGAACTTCATTCCATTGAAAGGCATTGTACATGACTGATGTTAAAACAGGAAAATGAAATAAGACATCTTCTCCTTGTGGACAGCAACCAATTGATGGGCGAGTCATTTATATCAGATGTGAGCTAGAAAGAAGGTCATGTATCTGTGTCCCTGTAGGTATATTCCTCTCTAATACATAACATCTGCATAGGGTTTTATGGTTTACAAGGCCCATTTTATATCCTTTGGTTTTATTTTTTAACAGCCCCATTAAGTTGATACTAATATTCTTTCCCCGTTTCATGGTAGAGGCTGCTGAAGCTGTCCTGAGGCAAGTGGCTCCCCAGAGGGCACGATCTGGTGGATGGCAGGGCCGGGATTTGAACCCGAATCTGGTTCCAAAATGTGCTTACATGTATGTGGAATTACCAACATATTCTATACATGGAATTGAAGGGAAAATAATCATTTGAAGTATATTTGCATTTATTCTAACGTGACCAAGTTTGAATGAGAGATAGGGCAGAAAAGGATAATTTACAAGCATGGTGAGGTCAGCTGACACCCTTTGGCTATCAGAGGTCAGCTGACACCCTTTGGCTGTCAAGGAGCTGGAAGCCCAGAGAGGTTGGAAGATTTGCCAGGGTCACACAGCTCAGATATGGTAGCTAAGAATCCAGTCTTATGGACATTTTATACTCTCTCATGTTACAGTGTTGCGATAACCACATATAAATGCAAAATATAAATATGAAAAGGGGTGTTTCAGTAAGTAAATGAACAACTGAGATCAATTGGCTGGCTTAAGTTTGATCACTTTGCTGGTGAGGAAGCTCAAGAGGCTGGGGGGTACTATCCAAGGTATGGGGTCCTTTGCCCCCCTGGCCTTCTGCTGCTTCTGAGTTTTCTATATATCTTTGAGCTAACAGGTAGGAATGCTCTGGGGATTGATCTCAGTTCTGTTGGAAGAGAACCTTAAATTCCAGGGTGCAGGCAGCCCCTCCCTACTGATTGAGACGGAAGTCTCAGGCTCGTGTCAGAAATTCCGTATCTCTCAACGGTGAGTCCACATTCTTCCAGTTATTCTTAGGTGGGAACTTTATATTTTTCTGTTTCATACCACTTCGGCTTCCCTGCTTAGCTAGGGTTTTATTTTCTGTCTAGCAAATGTTGCAGCTGCCTTATTTTTAGCTCGGTTCGTTTTTCTTCCTGCGATTTCCTTTTTCTTCTAACTTAACACACACACTCTCTTTTTCACTCTCACAAATAGTCATCCTTCCCCGTCTCACCCTCCCCACCAGTTCTCAGTCACTAGGTCACAAGACATAATCTAAAAGGCAAGTGTTAAGCCTCATCTTGTTCTAGGGAAAAGGAAGAGGAAGAGCCTTCAGCAAATCTTGAGAATCTGCTTGTAACAGGGGTTGCAGCTTGTCATTTTATTAAAATCTCTTCACCTGTCACTCACCTCTTCTGCTGCTGACTCCTGGCTGAGATGCTTGCTCTCCTGTACACACCTGATAAGAAATGTTTCCAAAGCCGTTGCAGAGAGAACCTGCTGACCAGAGTAGGTAGGGTGGGCGAGCCTCAGGCATTAAGCTGATAGGGAACTGGAGCCTGAGAGTATTTGTGTGTGTGTGTGTGTGTATCCACAGAGGACACTTGCCCCTTGGATCCATGGTTGATAAACCATATTGGTGCCATTAGTTCATTTATATTGCCCTTTGTGTGGTAAAGGGCAATGTAAGGGCAACAGGGAGAATCCAGTCTAAAAGTTGAGGAAACAGGCCAGGGAATGCGACTGATCTGGCCCCCAACATGGGTGCAATGTGTGGGGCAAACCTCGCCCCATTTTCGGGAGCCTTTTGTGGCTCTCTGTTGTCTCACTGCTAAAAGTGAGCCTCTTTAGCCATGTAATACTTGATCAGATGACACATGGAACTACAAAGAGCCCCAAAGAAGACTGCATTTTTAGGCAGTGAGCATCTCTGGGGCAGGATCAGTATTTCCCTATAAATCAGTAGCAAGTTAGTGAAAGAATCAGCTAGGAAAGTGACTTGTCGGATCTCAACCTCCTCACCCCCTCCAGCCACATGGATTCCCAGAGTCAGGATTTCTGGCCCATCTGAAGCACATTTCTTGTGTCAGAGCCAGGAATCCCATCGGTCCCTGATTAAAAACCCTTGTCAAGCTGGTCTAAATCCCTTCTTTTTCTTTACGTTTCTTTCCTTTTCCTTTCCTCTCTCACCTTTCTCCTCCCCTCTCTTCCCCTCCTCTCCCCTTCCTTTTCAACAGTCTTACTTTGTCACCCTGGCTGGAGTGCTGTGTTATCATAGCTCACGGCAACCTCAAACTCTTGGGCTTGAGCAATCAATACTCTTGCCTCAGCCTCCCAAGTAGACTACAGGTGTGCACCACCATACCCTGGTAATTTTTCTATTTTTTGTAGTCTTGCTGTGGCTCAGACTGGTCTTGAACTTTTGAGCTCAAACAATCCACCTGCCTTGGCCTCCCAGAGTGCTAGGATTACAGGTGTGAGCCCCCACTCCCTGCCCCACTAAGGTTGATTTTAGGCTCAGGGCTTCCTGATCAAAGCTGGGCAATGGGGGTTACTTTGACGTGCAATTTAGAAGGGAGAGCAAGGCCCTTTGCAGTGAAACAATTGGACCTGTCCTTGAGACTGTTTTTAAGGAAAGCTTTCATTATTTGCAGCATTGAAGCCATAACTACAGCTCTTTAATGTATCTTTAAAAATCAAGTTCCTCTGTGGATGACCAGGGTTGTGTTTCAGAGCATATTATAATAAAAATGTACATCTTGGGGTTAAAAACCAAAACATGATTTGCTCTGCACTTCATTTCTTCTTCTTCTTCTTCTTTTTTTTTTTTTTTGCAGTTTGTGGCCAGGGCCAGGTTTAAATCTGCCACCTCTGGTATATGAGGCTGGCGCCCTACTCTTTTGAGCCACAGGCACCGCCCTGAACTTCATGTCTTAAACTTCAAATATGAACACATCACATGAAATGGAAACAGCTTAGAAAGAGTCACAAGAACAGAAGCCCCTTCCACTGACACGTTAAATAGAAATGAGGGAACTCTGCAGCTCCCTGAAGCCTGAAGGCAGCGTGGAGCGATGGGGAGAGTGTACACAGGCTGGGATCAGGAAAGCAGACATGGTAAATCCCAGCGCTGCTGTCTAGTCTCAGCCTCGGTTTCCCCATCTCTTGCAGGGTTGGTGTAAGATTACTGGCGCAGTGCTGGGTTCCACATAGGTGGAACAAGTGTCTTGAGAATAGAAATAATGTTAAAGAGGATAGTCTTCATGTGCTGTATTTGCAACTGCCTTTTGAAAAATGTATAATTATTTTCTATTATCACATTGAAAAATGTGCTCTGGGTAGGAAAATTGAGCATGGAGACACATAAGAAGAAGGTAGGGCGGTGCCTGCAGCTCAGTGGGCGGGGCGCTGGCCCCATATACCAAGGGTGATAGGTTTGGCCCGGCCTGGCCCTGCCAAACTGCAGCAAAAAAAAAAAAAAAATAGCTGGACGTTGTGGTGGGCGCCTGGAGGCCCAGCTACTCGGGAAGCTGAGGCAAGAGAATCCCCTAAGCTCAGGAGTTGGAGGTTGCTATGAGCTGTGTGATATCATGGCACTCTAAAGTGGGACTCTGTCTCTACAGAAAAAAAAAAGGAAGAAAGAAGTAAAATCTCCCTTCGGAGTTAATTATATGTTGTTTATTCTTTAAAACCTGTTCCCATTTGTTTGCAAAAACATATATCTGTATGTATCCACAGACACATTTTTTTCCTACGCACATTCACTGTTCTACTAACCATTGTTCCTTGTCTCTGATCTTGTCTGAGGTCATTTGTTCTTTTGAATGGTCCTGTGATGCGATGACAGTACAGCATAGTCATTCTTCTATTCCTAAGCTTTTAGGCTGCTCTATTTTTCATTCTTTCACTTTGTAGCAAACACTTCTGTGCATTTATTTCTGTATTTGGGTCTGGATATTTCTGAAGGATAAATTTTTAGATGTGAAACTTTAGGCCATAAGGCATTTAGTTTTTGTTAGATCTACCAAATTTACCTATGAAAAGGCTATTTTCAGTTGGAACTGCCTTCAGTGGTCTGAGTTCAGTTCCCTTCTTAGAGTAGACAAATGTTTTAAAAACTTTTTTTCTATGCTAAATTCTGAACTTGCAAAAGGCTGTATTTTTGTGTTGTTTCCTTCGCTGGTATTTAGGGAGCATCTTTGGGAGCCAGGTGGAGGAATTGCAGGGGGGATGCAGCCAGGTGGATTAGCCTTGACCTTGACCCTCAGAAGTTGGTTTGGGGTGGGAACAGAGCAGGCAGGTGGCTAGAAAGTGGCAGAAGCCTCAGGGTCCCCAAACTGGAGAAAAGATGCCCACAAGGGTGTTGGATTCATCTTTGAGCCCTGATACTGCCTTCAGCAACTTGAGGGGTTCACTTTCTGACATCCACACTAGATAAAAGCTGGGACATGAAGCTTGGGAGCAGCAGTGTGTCAGCCTAGTGTGCCTGGAGCAGAGCTGATTGGGAAAGGCCACCAGTGGAGAAGAGGCCATTGGTACTGAGAACCTCTAGGTGCCCCTGCTCTCATGTTCTAGAGGCTGATGACACCTTTCACACAGTGCTGAGCCTTGTCTCCACACCATTTTAGGGCCCTGAGGAGGGGGGAATTCTTGTTCTTAGAACAAAAACATTCTTTTTCCAGACGTTTCCTTCCACATAATTCTTGGGATGGTTGTGTGGATGGTGTTAATAGCTATTAATAGCTATCAATTGGAAAAGAGGTACTTGAGAGTGATTTTTGAATGGTGGCAGCTATCAGATTTCTGGTTCCTGTGTATATCATTCCACAAGCCTTCCCCCTTATACCTTTTCATTAAATAAAGTGAAACAAAAAATCCTTCAGTGCTGTGACACTCAGAAGTACAAAATGTGACGGTGGTACAGTTGGGAAGGCCAGCAGTGTAGGAATTGAAGGACTCCTCGCTCAGGAACTGTGTTCATTTCTCACTCTGAATTTAGCAACGCCCTCGAGTTTGAGTTTCTCATTTCCCATCTGAAATGGTGGTGCTGGCTCCATCTATGGTCAGCTGGTTATCAGAACCAGACAAAGCAAAGGGTTTTGTGGACTGTGAAATGCTATATGGAAGGCGGAGTCTTGCTGTTAGCACTTTTTGGTTAAGTTTGGGTTGGCCCTGGGCAGGTGATCACTCCTGGGCCGGTAGGGATGCCAACTGAAATCCTTGGGTCCATGGTGGTTTTGTGCTGCTCGGTCTCTTGAAGGTAGTCATGCAGGTCTCCTTAGAGAACTACTTGTTGGACTGCAGGCCTAGTTCTTTGCTCACAGATAGCTCCTCCCTGCACTGTGATAAAAGGATTTTCTTACAGGTCTGACTCTTGAGTTGATCCATTCTTTGCAGGAACTCTGCTTGTTATTGAGAAGGAAACAAAAACTGCCAACCCAAGGACCACATGCTGGGGGTTGGGGGAAGGGCTCTTCAGGGAGGCATGTATTAGTTAGGGTTCTCCAGAGAAACAGAACCAATAGGGGTGTATGAAAAGAGACTTTTTATAAAAGATTAGCTCACAAGATTATGGATACTGGCAAGTCCCCAGATTTGCCAGTTGACAAATTGGAGACCCAAGAGAGCCAGTGGTTTAGTATTAGTCCAAGTCTGAAGGCCTAAGAACCAGGAGAATCAATGGTGTGGTTCAATTCTATAGAAAGGAAATGGCCAATGTCTCAATTCAAAGGCAGTTAGGGAAAAGAATTCTCTTACTCAGAGGGGGGTCTGCCTTTTTGTTCTTTGCAGACCTTTAGCCAATAGGATGAGACCCACCCACAAGGTGGGGGGGGGGCGTTGCAATCTGTTTTTTACTCCGTCTATCAATTTAAATATTAACTTCACATGGAAACACTCATAATAACATTTGACCAAATATCTGGGCATCCTATAGGCCAGCCAAGTTGACATATACAGGGAACTATCCCAGGCAGGAAAGCACAACTTTGTACTCGAGTAGATTGACTCCTCACTGGTTTCTTATATATGGTGTTTGAAGTTTGGAGATATTTGCTGGTTAGGATGCTGAGGTTGGCAGTGGTAGGATGGGTGCTCTAGTACATGTCCCCTTCCTCATGCCTCAGGGCTGGAACCAGATGTGAACATCCACTCCTTATAAAAGCAGAAGGAGGGACTTTGGAGTCAGGAAGGCCTCTGAGGTTGTCGGTTTAACCTCTCTCACCTCACCTGCAAGGAATGCTAGCCCTGATGGAGCAGGCACCTGGCCAGGGTCACACAACCAGGGAGCAGAGAGGCAGACTGGCCCTGGGAAAGCAGCTTCATCATCACTATCCAGAAGGCAGTGGTTGTCTGTACGTCTCTGGGGGAATCAGTTCCTGTCTTGAAGCAGTTCCAAAGTCAGGAAGGCTGGGCAGAACGCTCGCCAGATCGCAGCTAGTTGTTTCCGCAAGGGCAGCTGTGCTGGCCCAGGGCACAATGCCAGCATCACCCTCAGCCTGAGGCAGTAACCCTGTGACTAGTCCCAGGTGTACAGGTGGGGTTTGGCCAGCTTGGCTGGGTGTCCATGTATGGGGTACTGTGGTACGAGTGAGGTTTAGGTATAGGACCATCAGATATAGGCAGAGGGAAGGGTCATGACCAGAAGGAGGGCCCTGGCTCTGCCCTGGGAGGCTGGCATCCTGCACCACTGCCAGTTTGTAATCACTAAGTGCCAGCCAGATGGGGCCCAAAATGAGGTGGCTGCTCCTTTTACATACTAAAATGTGCAGAGTACCGCTTTGATGGGCAGCCCTCTTCCTCATGACGCTATCTTTGCCCTCCTGCCAGACTGTTGGACATAATGAATCCTACAGGGACTGCATGTGGTCAGATAAACTTCAGGGCTGGGAGGGAACCCAGAGAAGGCCCCAGTTGCCCTGACTGATGAACAGCTGACAACAGAAGGAAGAAGTGACTTTCCTCTTAACCTGGCAAGGCAAGGCCTGAGCCAGAGCCAGGCCTGGCTCCTCCAGGGCTCACGTCCCTCTGACCCCCACCTCCCGGCCTATGTCTGTGTTCTTTTGTGCCTGGTGAAGTAGAAGGAGCACCGGCTTGGGTTGGGAGGGCAGGGTACACAGCTGCACAGTGGAGAACGTGGGAATCTTGGTTGGGTGGGGAGGGGCCTGGGTGTGGTCACAGTGCCTCCAAGGCTCACTCCTGGAGGTTCCCTGAGAATGGCAGGTGGAGCTGCTTGGTAAGTGGTGAGGCCCCCATGGGGTAAGGAGCTGGCACGAAAGCTTGTCCCCTGCAGCTTTGACTCATTAGAGTGTGGCTCTAGGCTTCTCTGGAAGCTGAGACCCCCACCGTGCCCAGCAGACTGGAAGATTGTGTCAGTGGGGTGCTGGTCCTCCATACAAGCTGGACCCTCGATATTCAGAAGACACAAGATGGGCTGCACATCTGGCCTTGTTTGCTGACGCCCCAGGAAGTCCCTATTGGGCCCAAGCCTCTGTCTGTAGCCTGGGGATCTGGGGACGTCTGCCCCTTCAGGGTTGACCTGAGGGTACTGGTGCCACCTGTGCCAGCCTGAACTCTGCCCCTCACCCCGGTGGAAATGCCTGCATTCCACATTTGGCAGCTGTTCACAGGAGTGTGTTTTTCTTTCTGGGACCCTGGGCATTCTCTTGTCCACTTCTTGAAAGGGCGGAGAGGGCCCAACCATCAGCTTATCAGTAACTGATGACCACACCCAGTGCTTCTGCCAGCTTAGAAAGGAATTTTGAGTGTGTAAAGCACAAACCCGATTAAGGCTCCTGGTCCATCTTTCCCAATGTCCTGTCCTTTGGAGCCTAGACCCCTTGTCCTGGTGCTCCAGGCCCTCCACTGACTGGCCTCGCTGTCTTTGGGGGGCCTCTCCCAGCCTCTCCCATTTCTGTCTACTTCATGAGCACCAGGCATATGGCAACAGGAGCTATTTGATTTTATCTCCGAGGCCCCCAGACCTTGTTCCTGCTTGTCCTGCCTACGCTGCCATTTCTGCGACCTTACCACCTCTTCTGGAATCTTGTTCCTCTTCCTTGAATGTATGCTACTCCTGAGCCCCACACTTCACTGTTGGTGACACGAGGTGGATCCTTCGGCTTCCCTGACCCTCACAGGGTGTCCTGTCATAAGAACTTGAGATCCTATGAAATGT
The DNA here is from genome assembly GCA_963573935.1 of Arctocebus calabarensis. Classification (NCBI taxonomy): domain Eukaryota; kingdom Metazoa; phylum Chordata; class Mammalia; order Primates; family Lorisidae; genus Arctocebus; species Arctocebus calabarensis. Next base: position 2,260 of record CAUYON010183889.1, on the reverse strand, counting down.
CACCTCCTCCCTGAAGTTTTACTAAATTTCTGGTACTAGATTTGCCGTCTGACACCATGGAGCAGCCAATGTATATACCACTTTCGGGCCCCTGGGGCCAATCGGGACTGGGCGAGTCCAGCTTAGCTTCTGCACCCATCTGAACTTCTGTTTCTGCATTGTAAAATGCAGTAAATGTAACTACTGCCTTGCTGTGTATCTTGGAGATGAGGAATAATTTGTTCCCAGTGCCTGGCACAGGTAGGCACTCAGGATGCGTCTTATTATTATTTATTTTTATTTATTTTGAGACAGAGTCTCATTCTGTTGCCCTTGGTAGAGTGCTGTGGCATCATAGCTCACAGCAACTTCCAACTCTTGGGCTTAAGCAATTCTCTTGCCTCAGCCTCCCAAGTAGCTGGGATTATATGTACCCACCACAACACCCAGCTATTTTTTGTTACAGTTGCCACTACTATTTTAGCTGGCTGGGGCCGGGTTCGAACCCACCAGCCTCAGTATGTGGGGCCGGTGCCCTTCTTACTGAGCCACAGGTGCCGCCCAATATGTATCTTATTATTATCCTAGGACAATGGCATTCTGATTCTCCTGCTAGGCCCTGTGTTCTCTGAGAGGGAGGAGCCTCATCTAACACCATAGAGGCACTCTGCGTCTGGCCCAGGGTCCAGTGGGGCTCCTGGCAGGGGCTCCGTGGGTATTGGAAGAAGAAAAGCAGGCAGCTTCCCCTCTTGCCTGTGAAGTTGAATCTTGAGAAAAAAGCTATCTCCTAAGAAAGTGGCTCCTTTAAATGGAGGCCCCCTCACTCCCAGCCTTGGCCCCCAGAGCAGCAAGCTCGCCTCAGTGAGTCTCCACGGGGGTTGGCGCCAGAACCCTGGCCGGCAGCGGCCCAGAGGCCTCTGCGTGCAATGGGAGTCACTGGAAGGTGCAGAGTGACGGGCAAGGCTGAAGCTGCAGTGGTAATTGCGAAGAGCACCACATACTCTTGTGGCAAGACCCGTGTGGCCTTTTAAATCACGATGAAAGCACATTTGTTGTCACTAGGTGTATGGACGGTCTCCCCTCCCGTGCTTCTGGTACTAGAAGAGACCCTGTCGTTGCACAGATGACGAAGGAAGGGAGCAAGCCCGGGCTTCCCGACTCTAGGGCTGGGCCTTCGTCTCACCCTTGGGCTGAGCATAAAAGATGAAGCAGCAAGGTTCTGGGTGGCGCCAGGCTTGGCTCTGCTTCCAACATGACGTTCTTGTCCTCCAGCCCTGCTTCCACCGAGCTCCCCTCTGTCACTCCGGTGTTTCTGTGCATGTCTGGGAAGGAGATGGCAGACGAGCTCCAATTAGGCAGCCTACTGGCTTTTAGACAGCTCCGGAAACGAGCCTAGATAGAGGAGGAGGAGGTGGGGCTTCCTGCCTGTGTGATGTTGGGGTTGTCTCCAGGCTCCATTCCTGCCCTCTGTGGCCTTGCTGGCCTGAGTGTCCACCCCAAAGGACTCCTACTATCCTAAGCCACCCACTTTCAGCCTCCAAAGGACCCCTGAACGCAGACGCCCTTGAAGCAGTTAGGAGGAGGGTCCTCTCCAACAGATGTTTGAAGAGTTCAGATGGGGAGAAACTCCTGTCTCTTCCCTTTGATGTGGTACCCTTGAACTTGGCTGGTTTTCACTGCATGTCTAATTAGAAACAGCCAGCCTGCCACTCCTGTGGAGCTCATCACTCAGACTGTGGTGCTGGGTGTGCTTTTAACACCTCAGAGACCAAACTGAAATAGATGCCCTGCCTCCAGAAGATAAAAAACAAGACAAATTGATAAAAGAAATGTCAGAAAACTGGACAAAGTAGGAGGAGCACTTGGTCCTGGAGTCAGGGGTCCTGGAACCTAGTCCTACTCTCTCCCCTTCCCCAGGCCTCAGTTTTCTGATCGATGAAACAGATGAATAGTCAGTCCAAAGACATCCCCTGTATGTTTCCCTTAGGTACAAGAGCTGACCAGAGCATGGCTCCCACATCATATCACCAAGGCAGCGCTGACATCAGAAGTTGTGGATGCAGAATTGGAAATAGACTCAGAGATTAGTGCTGAAACCCTTCCATTTCCAATTCAGGGAGTCGGCCCATAACGTGTTTTTTTTTTTTTGAGACAGAGCCTCAAGCTGTCACCCTGGGTAGAGTGCTGTGGCATCACAGCTCACAGCAACCTCCAATTCCTGGGCTCAAGCGAGTCTCCTGCCTCCGCCTCCCAAATAGCTGGGACTACAGGTGTCTGCCAC